>WTXE01000679.1:0-11727 GCA_022496225.1 Russula aff. rugulosa BPL654 | reverse complement strand
ACGCCGAGCAGGCGGGACGTGAGGTGACCAGGTTCTTATGGGCGGATATGAGGAGAGTGAGGACGTGTGCGCTAGAGGCGCTGCTGGCGCCACCCGGTTGCCAAGGCATCGTAACGCTGCCGGACACTGCACATGAGCTCAATATCGCTACAAAGCCTGCACGCATATATACAGATAGAGGATCGCGTGGTCACCAATAAGCCAGTGTGTCAGAAATAATGTATGGAGGCGAGCCTTACCTGCGCATGATCTCCATCGCGAGCGCCCTCATCAACATCAACCCAGACCGAGGCCACCGGCAGTCTCGCCTATAATGAGTTTGATGAGTGGTGTGAGGCTGATTTTGGTCTCCGTCTTGAGCTCGGATAAGAATTGCTTGAGCATGAGGAAGACCGATACGAAGACAATACGGGTACCGCGGAACGCAAGCGGGAAAGCGGAGCGTTTGGAGAGCGATTCGAGGAGCAGGGGGGAAGAAGTGGTGTTGTAATAAGAGTTAAGAGCTCGGAATGCTGTGAGAGTCATTTAAGGAAACTGCATACAAGTCTCGGATAGGTTAAGAGGAGAGACACACCTTCCGGAGAGCTGGTAGTAGTTCATATGTACGCTCTCGATCAGCTCGATAGTAAACGTCCTGTGGGGGTACTTGAGTTGTAGGAATTGCGGACGCTCCCAATGGACACAGGTCCTCGAAGGATAGCAAACGCGTCGCGCGCGGCAGAAGAGAGGGAGCAAAGCACGTACGTTTGCGAATAGTCCGGATGACGGTGAGGAGAGTCTGGAGGATCTCGAGCTGTATATCTAAACCTTGCGACATGCGGTCGTTGATTGTTTGAATGATAGTCGGGATTGCAGAGAGAGAGACGGTGCACAAGGCGATGAGGAGGGAGCTTAGGGGAATGGTGATAACTTTGGCAATTTTCGTTGGGCAGCCCATGAAGACGGGAGGAAGGAGGTGTTCCGTATGCAGGCTATCTGTCGTGATAAAGTCAGACTCGGAATCACTCGGAATCATATCGGAAAGATATGGTCTTGGACCGCAACACGCGCACAATTGATTATGATGCAAGGCTTGTCTGAGCCAAAAGGTGCACTCCGAATGACTCGGACCCCCTTCAATCACTCCCCACAAAAATAGTTTGTTGACTCCTGCTCTGTTTCTATTATAACTCTTCTCTCCACCGAGTCGACCCACTTCTCGCAGGTACCAAAGTTCGCCACATTGCATTGACAGAGACACGCAGCCCGAGGCAGATTCCTCCCCAGAATGCGGAAGTGAGGAACTACGAGCGTCTTCTTCTGCTTCCTTTCCTTACCCTTGCATCGTGCATATGCTCAGCTCGAATGGTCTACCCCTCCGCCACCTGGCTCGGATACCATTTTATTCCGGGATTTCTATTCCACGGGCATGTAACTACGGACAAAGAGGGGTCACGCCACGGGTGCTCAATGTATGACTAGTTAATTTGACGCTAAACCACTTAATGGTTGGGGGATATGGTGAGCATTTCACATGTCGGAACCAATATCAACGGATCCGGAGCAACGAGCGAGGTTTACAATGTAACTAACTTACCAGTGAATCATCATGCATCACGGGTCACATGTCCGAGTCTACACCTTGCGACAAGCGGTCGTTCATTGCTTGGATGATAAGCTGGATCCCAGAGAACTCGACGGAGACGGCCGCGCGCAAGGCGATGAGGTGTTGGAGGGAGCCGAGGGCAATGACGATAACTTTGGCTTTTGTCGTTGAGCAGCCCATGAAGACGGGGCGAAGGAGGTGTTCTCGTATGCCAGTCATTTTTCGTGATAAATCATCTTGGATCGAAATGGACGTACAACTGGCACGCGACAACGATGCGATGGTTGTCTGGGTCGAGCACGTCTCCGGCCCTCCGCTGGCCTCGCCTCCGACTCCGAGGACAGAGTAACCTGAGCCCCCCTCTTTTAATCGAATTTGTTTTGTATTCCTGTGCATGGGCGTTCTATATATGACGGGTTGGTGGTGTGACACGCTAAGCTAGGCCACTCGGATGTTGTGTGGGGGGTCGGGTGAACGGGATGAGTGTTTCGCGCGTTAGAGCTTATATCAACCGAGCAATGAGCGAGGTAACGCCGAGGTTTACAACGTAAAACTACCAGTGAATCATCACATTTCCCAATCCAAACTGTAGGGGTTCGCTAATGCCTGTTGTTCCTCCATGAATCGTAGGGTTCTGACGCAGAGCAGCGACTTTTTGAAGAGCTGGTCTAAGGACCGAACTCGGACACACACATGTTCGTGTCTCGCGGTTTCGTGGATTGGGCAGGACATGCTCGTCGATTTGGGGGGTAGCTAGCTACCCACAGGGGCATGCCACGAGTTCTTCGGTGGGTAGAAAAGCGTGCTTCGTATTTGCCCGTGTTTGTCCCGTGATAAGCCTGAATATATGGGGGTTAACCCGATTAAGTTACTCGGGACCTCGGGTCAACCGGTCAACTCGCATCCAGATCGCTGGTTAGCGAGAAGCGCTTCCGATTCTGGACTCTCTTCGATCACATGCCGAGAATTCCTCTCCCACGACCTCTAGATCTAGGAACGACTCCTGGGAATAACTTATCACGAGAACACTTGCGACTCGGAGAATGAGGACAGCGCGTGTATACTGCACTATCAGACGCTCGACCCGTCACTTTATCCCCATAACATTCTCCTCCAGTAGTACCCACTAAACTCTCTTGAGCTAGTAGAATGGCCACTGAACGAGATATGGAGTATACCCAAATGTTCCAGAATGCGTGCGTGCTACTAGATCATCGCCGTGACTAATGACTGTCCTAATCGCAACTCTGGCCATTACTCCAGCCCAGGTCCCTCGACATCGCAAAGCGCAGGACGAGGGTGTGTGATTCCCTTCCTTTGTGTAGTCGTATTGCTCAAGAACCATCCTGACAGTGCTCAAATCGCCGAATCGTACGAAAGACTACCCAAACAACCTGTTGAGGTAAAGGTTCGTGCTTATTAATAAATTCAATCCTTGATGCCCCGATAGATTTCAATCTTTTGCTTAGTCGTTCGGGCTGTTAATGTCCCAAGTATCAAGAAGTATTCTTTCCTCAAGAGGAAGCTTTACGTCACTGTATCCAACGCTGAAACGACGGCGAAGACCGCAGACGTTCGGGTTGAGAGACAGATGGCGCAGTGGAACCAGAACCTGGATCCATTGTATGTCTTCCCTCTTTCCCGCAAATTTTATACCAAAATGTTCCATCCAGTCTTGTACAACCGTCTTCAAATCTCACTCTTCGTCTTTATGCGAAGC
The DNA here is from genome assembly GCA_022496225.1 of Russula aff. rugulosa BPL654. Classification (NCBI taxonomy): domain Eukaryota; kingdom Fungi; phylum Basidiomycota; class Agaricomycetes; order Russulales; family Russulaceae; genus Russula; species Russula aff. rugulosa BPL654. The sequence goes on along the minus strand of WTXE01000679.1, from coordinate 8,422 downwards.
GGTCTGCACATCCCGACGTCCTTATAGGGACCCATGAGATGCAGATACCCCTGGCCTCTCAAAGTGGTTCGTTTTGTTGAGAATTCCTTTCGCTCAATCAATTGAACATCTCGCGTGCAGATATCGCTGTGCCTCGAGAATGACGTTGCGGAAGCTACGCGGTCGACGCAGCCGGTCACACTTTACATAACTGTCGACATTACACCTCCGACCCTGTACAACAGCCCGCCAAGTATACCAACCGCAGATGACAGTTCTCCAGCCGAAGAAACCCCTACACCAGGACGCATTCAACCTCCCTCCCCCGAACATCCGTCACCCCTGTCGCATCACCAACCAGTCGAAACTGGGATTACTATGCCGCAGAGTAGGAAAAAGGTGTCACCTACAAGCACCAAGGTTCTTCGTTCTGCTCTCGTCAGACCGATAAAGCCATGAAGCAGATTGAGGGATCGGATACGTGCGAAATGGCTGTTAGGAGGATCAAGTGGGTGATGGATACGTTGGGCCCAATTGCGGAAGTGCGCGTTATCCACTTTGATGACCTTGGCTCAGCTAACTTCCACACTCAGCATTTCGCACTCGCAAAGATCGCGCACAGTTTACTTTCGGCGATCCCCAAGGCACGTCCATTTATGTCATTTTCCGAACGAGGCGCTCATACTATATTCGTCTGGATGGTAGACGCTCCTGGAGCAGTATCAACGTGACGACAATGTCCAAACCCTGCTCCGAGCCATCCATCACGCGTTTGATTTACACGTCATGAGGACACTTTATTAATAAAATCCATCAAGCCAAAATCCGAACAGGCACGAATTCTAACTGTCATGCTGCAGGATGTTGGTACTTGCTGCGACTTTATCCAATCGTATCTAAAGTACCCGGAATTCTGTACGTCGTCTTCGTCTGCTTCATTGGCTTTTGCAAACATGCTATTTTCAGGGAAGCGTACATTAACGAACATAGGCGGCGGAGCGGACAAAAAAATCAAGGAGTTGTCCGATCGCCTTGTCGGCCACCGAAAGGCCTTCTTGGACCAGGCTACCATCTCTACGCAGATCACTGCATTCAAAATTCTGGACGATGTGGAAATATATCGACTCAGCTCAGCTCAACTTCAGGACCTGTCAAGCCAACACTTACGCGCCGGTAAGTAGTCTTTGATGGCTTTTGGGGTTACAGATCTGATGGTTGTCATAGAAATCGATGCAAAAATCAGAGAAATCCCACGCGCAGACAACTCGCGATTTAGTTCCAACAAGGGCTGTCTTGTGGGAACACGCGTGGCATTCCTAGACTTCATTATCGATTGGGTGAACGACCCGAACCCCAATCAGAACGTGGTCTCGTTCTTTTCGGACAAGCAGGCACGGGAAAGTCATCTATCGCTCATGAGATCGCACGACTATTCGACAAAATGAACCTCCTTACGTCGTCGTTTATCTTTTCGCGGAGCGAACAATCCGAACGGAAGGCCTCCTATCACCTGTTTACGACCCTTGCTCACCATCTCGCCGACCGCTATCCTTCATTTAAAACCGCTCTCGGAAATGTCGTAAAGGACAACGCGGATCTTCGAGGTGGCACTCATGACTATCTTCCCCTCTTCGAATCCCTCATTCTGAAACCACTTGAGGACCTGCACACCGTCGGTCCTATTCTTGTCGTAATCGATGCCCTCGACGAGAGTGGGGACACACCAATGAAAATGGATTACACACATTTCTCGCTAAAAATCTCATCAGACTCCCATCGAACTTCCGCGTGGTCATCACCTCGAGACCAGAGGACGCTATCGTATCCGCGCTTGCTGGAGCTCCATCAGTCAAGATCAAATACATGCATGATACCACGCTAGCTGCTGACACGCGACGGACATTCTCACTTTTCTTCAGGAGAGACTCAGTTCAGATAAGTTCGGAGATTACGTCGGAGAGCTAGCAAAGAAAGCAGAGGGATTGTTTCAGTGGGCAGCCGTCGCCAGTGACTCATCCTAAATCCCCCGGAGGACTTTGATTGCGAATGGGAAACATGTATCAAACATCTTCTGGAGCCCAGTACAAATCCCGGTGGAAAAACCCGTTGGACGATTATACAACGAAGTCCTGGGATGGTACTTCAAAGGCCAAAAAGCACGGGATCTCTTCCGCTCTGTTGTTGGACAACTGATTACTTCAATCGAACCCCTCACATCCGCTCACTCATTCTCTGCGACAACACGCCTCTTCCAACAAGCGAAGTGATGCCGCCGGTACTGGAATACTCCGTCGCCTTGGCTCATTGTTAAGTAATGTCAATTCGTCCGACGAAAACCTTCCCATCACTCCTCTCCATACCTCATTCCATGACTTCCTCACAAATAAAGAGAAGAGCGGCGATTTTTATGTCGATGGCCGTGATGCTCACGATCAATTAACCCATTCCTGTCTCAATATACTGCTCGATTCCCACGATGGACTCAAATTCAACATCTGCCAACTCGAAACATCGTATCTCGCCAACGATGACGTCGAAGACCTTAACACCCGAGTCGATAAACACATTCCACCCGCCCTTTTCTATGCCTGTCGTTTCTGGGACGATCATTTGAAACACACTGATTTCAAGACGGACCTGTTTCGAAAAGTTGAAACTCTCTTCAAGGAGAAATTTCTGTTTTGGCTGGAGACGCTTAGTTTGACCAGAAATGTTGTCTTGCTCCATCGGCATTCGCAACTCTGATATTGGTTGGCGTCTAGTCAGACTGTGAGTATAACTGCTGGTCCGATGAGAATGCCAATAACTAATTACATGCTCACAATAGGATTCCCAGAGGAGCTTGAGGAATTCAGGTCATTCGCCAATGACGCCGCCGCATTTGTACGGTATTTCGGGATGGCCATTGCAAAAAGTGCCCCACACATCTATCTTTCCGCTCTACCATTTGCGCCACTTGTTCCCTTGTATCCACGCATTATTCCACCTCATTTCCTCGAATCCTACATATCGAACGTGGACAATTGTCTCATTGGCCATCATTAGAGATGGCGATTTCAAACTTCGGGGAATGTCACATCCGTTGCATTCTCGCCAGATGGCCGGCACATCGTCTCAGGTTCGGATCGAACAATTCGTGTGTGGAATGCCACGACGGGAGAGACAGTGGCAGGCCCTTTCACTGGACACACAGATAGGTCACGTGTGTAGCATTCTCGCCGGATGGCCAGCACATTGCCTCAGGTTCCCACGATGATACAATTCGTGTGTGGAATGCCGTGACGGAGAGACAGCGGCAGGTCCTTTCACTGGACACACACGTTGGATCAATGCCGTGGCATTCTCGCCAGATGGCAAGTACATCGTCTCCGGTTCATCGATGAAACGATTTGTGTGTGGAACGCCATGACTGGAGAGAGGGCGGCAAGCCCTTTCACTGGGCACACAGATCAGATCATGTCTGTGGCATTCTCGCCAGATGGCCAGCACATCGTCTCAGGGTCAATCGATCACACAATTCGTGTGTGGAATGCCATGACGGGAGAGACCGTGGCAGGCCCTTTCACCGGACACACAAATTATGGGAATTGTGCGGCATTCTCACCAGACGGTCAGCACATCGTCTCAGGTTTAGACGACCAAACAATTCATGTGTGGAATGCCATGACGGGGAGACGACGGCAGGCCCTTTCATTGGACACACAGGTTGCCTCACGTCTATCGCATTCTCACCGGATGGCCAGCACATCGCCTCAGGTTCTTCTGATCGAACAGTTCGTGTGTGGAATGCCACGACTGGAGAGACAGTGGCAGGCCCTTTCACTGGACATACCGATTCGGTCACTCTGTGGCATTCTCACCAGATGGCAAGCACATCGTATCAGCTTCAAATGATGAAAACATTCGTGTGTGGAATGCCATGACGAGAGAGGAAGCAGCAGGCCCTTTCACTGACGCACAGATCGGGTCAGCTCTGTGGCATTCTCGCCAGATGGCCAGCACATCTCAGTTCTTCTGGTCAAACAATTCATGTGTGGAATGCCACGACGGGAGAGATAGTGGCAGGCCCTTTCACCGGACACACAGATTTGGTCCAGTCAGTGGCATTCTCGCCAGATGGCCAGCACATTGCCTCAGGTTCACACGATCGAACAATTCGTGTGTGGAATGCCCTGACGGGAGAGACAGCAGCAGGCCCGTTCACTGGAGACACAGGTCGCATCTGGTGTGTGGCATTCTCGCCAGATGGACAGCACATTGTCTCAGGTTCAGACGATCAAATTCGCGTGTGGAATGCCATGACGGGGGAGACGACGACAGGCCCTTTGATCGGACACACATTGGGTCAGTCTGTGGCATTCTCGCCGGATGGCCAGCACATTGTTTCAGGTTCATACGATGAACAGTTCGTGTGTGGAATGCCATGACGGGAGAGACAGCAGCAAGCCCTTTTGTTGAACACATAGATCGGTCAGGTCTGTGGCATTCTCGCCAGATGGCCAGCACATCGTCGCAGGTTTAATGATAAACAATTCGTATGTGGAATGCCATGACGGGAGAGACAGTGGCAGGCCCTTTTACTGGACAACAGGTTGGGTCAATTCTGTGGCATTCTCGCCAGATGGCCAGCACATTGCCTCAGGTTCACAGGATCGAACAATTCGTGTGTGGAATGCCGTGACGGGAGAGACCGTGGCAGGCCCTTTCGCTGGACACACAGTTCTGTCAACTCTGTGGCATTCTCGCCAGATGGCCAGCACATCGTCTCAGGTTCAGACGATGGGACAATTCGGGTGTCAAATGTTACAATAGGGAAAACAGAAACTACAAATGATGTCGACTTTACTGATAACTCCGTGATCAATGACGAGGGATGGATATGTGGTAGTAAAGGTGAACTATTAATGTGGATCCCATCAGTACATAGGGACTATTTACACCGTCCAAGTACCATTTGGGTTTCCGGCGAACGTGGAACGATTCTCAATCTTTCTAATTTCGTGCATGGACGTAGTTGGGCTACCTGTATCGATACCTAGTTACAGGTACTACAATAATCTACGTTTTTTTTTCTTTCGAAAATCATCCTAAAGCGTCTTATGGAACTATATGGCAGTAAATCCGCGCTGCAGTGCTTTAGCAATTTAATGAACTTGGCGTTCAGGGCTGACACTGAAGATTTTAAGTACACAATTATGGCTCAATGTTGTCTTTCCGAGAGTAACTCGGATGATTTTCCTGGAGGATGCAGGGCGAGTCAATGTTCTAGGAAAAGAGTAATTCGTAGGGCGGAGCGTACCTGTTGGAGTACAGAAAATGGCCTGCCATACATCACATAACACGTTGATGAAGTGTTCCAAGGTAACATTCGAGTATTGAAGTCACGAGCATTCAGGCTGCGAGAAAATCTCCTTAAAGATCTATTAGACTTTCCCTGAGATTCCTGGCGAGCCCGATGCCACGAGCGGTTGGTACGGTTGGTACGAGAACGCTAGACGGATGTGAATTTCGTCATCACCGCCGCCGCAATAGACCACTCTGCCCGTCCTTTCCAATGTCCGAGTCATCGCGTAGCCCAACTTGGTAGCTTGTGGAAGCTCTCGTTGCTGATAGACTCTGTCACGGTAAGCACATCCACCGCCGCCGAGGCCTCCGCGCTCATGGCCAGGTCGTTTCTCTCCTCGGCATCGGAGAGCAGATCGAGAAGCACATACAGTAGACAGTAGTAGGGGGCTGGAGGTGGAGGGCGATGGGATAAGAGCCAAGACGAGACTGGGATAAAAAAGTCAGACGACCGACATTACGGTCGCTGCCGACGGACCCGTACGTTCGCGGCTCCCGCCTGTTCACAGACAAGATATTAGGTACGATCGTCGTATAGCATGGGGAATAGTGAGCTTTGCGTTATACATAACGCAATTGAGGAAAAAGATAGCGTTATTCTCTTTTGTTGTCAAAATTGCGGCATTTCGCTGGGGAGTCGAACGATGTTTGGTCATTCACGTGATACACATCAGTGATTTAGACGGTCAATGCTATGAAACAAGCAAGAGTAATAATAAGGATCATAGCAACACTACAGTATCTACACCTAAGATAAAAGAGCTCACATAACGCGGGGCAACTCTTCTGGTTTTTCCGCACCGTCGTCACGGTACTGCATTCAGGTGAGCCCGCACAGGTATGGGCGCAAAAGCGAAATATCGTCAATTATAGGTCGCGCTTGTATGGCATAGATTATATGCACCGGCTCGCTGTTCAATGCTTCTCTGAGCGATAATCTCCCCGCCGAACGCCTGCCCGAGGTTCCTACCCGTAGGCGCCGGCCGATAAGACGTCTCGTGAAATATGCAAACTTCGAGCCAATTTCGACAGCAAAGGCCCATGTGGCCCAGGCGTCAGAGCGAAGAAATAAAAATACGGGTTAGACGGCATACATAGTTGATCGAATCCGAGAGTGGTCGCCAGATGCCTGTGTGGCACTCGCCTGATTCACCAGCTGATACGTGCTCCAAGTGAAAGCCCACATCATGAAGAGCGAGAAAAAGATTCATCTATATTCGTCAGCCAGGAAGCACGAGCCGGGAAAGAAAGGACACCATGCCTCGATGCAAATCGTCAACACGTTTAGTCCATCAGCAACATTAGTAGCAGTCCAGAACGGAGTCCCGTGAATGACGCGGCCTTTCAGCGCATTAAATTTACCAGCACCAACAGAACAACTAAGCGAGAGAAGGGCTGTACGAAAAATGTACGACTTACACAAACGACTGGTAAAATGTGAACATAACGATGAGTTTGAGATAGAAACTGGCAAGAGGGCTTTCAGCACGGCAATTCTTCCTTCGTAGACGATAGAAAAGACCAAACCATATAGCAATGCTGCAAAAACATCAACATAAGAAGGCTAGAATGTCAGACCAACGTACCTGATGCTGGACAAAATCTATCGCGTCTAGATATACCTCTGGTAGTGCAAGCGATGGACCGACGCACATAACACATTGTAATGTTGACAAATGATCCCAACATAGTGATGGCTGTTCAATATACATCGGATGGGCGTAGATCAGACCTGAGGGATAGCTCGTACCGGGCCGGATCAAAAAATCATATTGCATGACAGACCACTGGAGACACCAAAAGGTCGAAAGGGAACCAACATGGTTCAGTTTGGAAACTCGCTTCAGTTTCGCGATACATGAAGTACACCTAGGAGGGTACTATGAGCGACGTAAAAGCATAGAATGACCCAGGGCGTACTTTCGAGGGGCGATATCACCAACAGCAAAAGTTGCAAAACTAGGCACGTTCTGGGAAGACGGGCGCTCGATGACCCTTACCGGAATGGGAAAAGGTTATTTGTCTTTCTGGGCGAGGCACCCTGAGTAGAATGCCCTGTGGCGGACGAAGCGAGTATTCGGTAGGCTGTGGCCATGTCAGCGGGCGCTTGGTGCGGGTGTAGGTCAAAGGAAACGTACAGGAAAGCGGTTAGAGTAATAATAGCCTTATGTTCTGTAAGTCTTGAGCGTCCTTCCTCACCGAAAACGTCTCGACATCAAGCACCTCGTACATCATCGAAGAGATTGAGACGCGAAGAGCTGAAGAAACGAGGGAGCTAACTCACCTGTTTCGGCAAGAGAGTAGTAGGAATGGCTTCGCCGGAAGAACTGGAAGGGAAAGAACGAAACAATGGCATACTGTATACGGGTGGCATATACAGGATTCGGATTCTGCAAACCCGAGGGAGCCATATCAGAATATCAGATAGCTGCAGGAAGGACGAGGACATGGGATGTACATGTGTCGCTGTTCTGCACGCTTGGTACAGTTGCTACGGTATGCATGAACTCGCAGGGCATCGGATGTAGTAAGGCCATGGGGTACCGACAGTGTTGAGAACGGTTATAGCAGAGATTATCACAGCCTAAACGTGATTCAAGGAAGATTAAGAGATTTCCTCTTAACTGCCAAGGGGATAAACACACACCTCAACAGTCACGCACCCGCAATCGCCCAACCAACACCGTGATGATGCGCATCCCAATGTACGCTTCCATCCGCCTGGAAATGAGACTGGTCAACAGCCTGGGTTTGTCGGAGGCACAAGTCATTTCTGTGATGCGGGAACCTGAGAGGCCGCAAGGTGTGGTAGGGGGAAGGAAGGGAAGAAAACTTGAGACAATCTCGCGCATGCTTGAGCGTGTGATCGGAGCTTCTTTGTCCAGATGGGGCAGCTTCCCCGTCTACGATCACCGCTCGCCCGAAGTGCGGGGTTGATGAACTCGAAGGACTCCATGCCGCATGAACCATGGAGAGTAATACTAGAGTAATATATTCGGGGTTTTGGGACTTGAAAAAATTGAACTACTCTAACTCACCGGTTTCGGCAAGAGGTACAGTTACAGTAGTAGGTATGGTGTACTGTAGCTTCCAAAGAACC
>WTXE01000678.1:0-11757 GCA_022496225.1 Russula aff. rugulosa BPL654 | reverse complement strand
TCGTCAAAATTTCCCAAGCTTGCTGGTGCAGAGAGGCGGATGCTCGGGCGAAAGGGCGGTGAGAGCACCGCACACGAGCTCCATGCGTTGAAAGGCGATCTTGATGAGCGCCGCGGCCGCGAGAGGGACGGAAGGGCGGGCCGGCAGGCCGAGCAACTCAAATATTGTTTCCCAGCCGACCAGCCGAGTGTGACCGGATGCTTGCAAAACCTGGTGCAGCGTCTCAGATCTCAAGGCCCAAACAGCCGAACTCCCGGTCGCGCTCGATGTGAGGTGAGTCCACCCAGCATGATCTGCTATGCCAGAACGTCCAGCACGCGACGCTGTACAGTTGCTTGGACATCACTTGGAAATGCCGAAAGGTGGCATGGGACGATGGCGAAGATGTCATCTACAGTGAGGGTCGCTTACAGACGGATGGGTGGCAGCATTGCGGGGTGACGGAGGACGGAGAGAAGGTGTGAAGTGAAGGCGTCCCATGTGATATCAGATGGCCGATACACGGGACGATGGATATTGAGCGCATCGACGCCCCCTGGGCGAGAAATGCCAAAGCCACCAGGCCGCTGTTCAGACTGCTCTCTAAATTGGGGTAGGCAAAAGCAGGTGGAAATAACGCACCCACGTCCGCGAAATATGGATCCTACTAACACTCCTACTAAAACGTTCTGTGCGGGGAGTGACGAGGCTCGTAGAACTTCTGCTCGCACTTTGGAATATTATTCTCCTTCACATCCAAGACACTCCCCCAGTGCCAGTACTGACATCGACATCAAACGCCACTCTGCATGCTGACCATCTCCAAGCTCAATCTGCATAACGCAGTAACAAATCGCGAAACGCGGAGTCTTCTAGCATGATACTCGCGTCAAATAGCTATGTGGCGGCTTGCACGCTCTCGGAATCGATGTCCGCAAGAAGTGGAAGTGCTTCCACCTGAAGCTCTGTCATTGCTCTGTTCCACTTGTCCTTCGATCCGTGTTCTACGTCACTTCTACAGTGCTTGCTCGGCGTACTAGCAAGTGCGTCGATGCCAAGGGGTGCCGGATCAGGCGGGGCAGTACCGCATATGGTGAGAATTTAAACTGCATTTTGGAGCGCGTCGAGTACCGCAAATCAGTTCGAGCCAAGCGTTCCAGTGGGGAAAAACGCAGTAGCGATGAGCGCCCGTAACCACGCCAAATTGCGCGGGCCAAATCCCGATGGCTGCGGCGCCACTTCCGCCGCCTCCTGCCAAACCGAGCGTCAGTCCCTCAAGTAAGACGGGGGAGCGCAGTGCAGACGAAGACTGTTGCAGATAATCGAGCGCGGCGACGACGCGTGGCGGGGTTGCGGCCTAGGAACGCGTCACGTGGGCATAAGAGGCACCGTGCGGCGCGAGCGGGCGTCTGATGCGCGTCAAGGACGTCACCGAAGACGGAGTCAGAGAGTTCGTGGTAAGGAGGAAGGAAACAGACGCAAGAAGCGCGGGCCAGCTGCGTTCAGCATCACGCGCACATTCGTAGCCCGGCCCGGGTTGGCTCGATTTCTGGTAGCGTATGGGGCTCGGTTGAACCCGCGGGTAGTTTTTGGACCACGAGGATGTTGTAGAGAAGGAAGGTATACGTGAGGCCGTCGGATGAGACGATGAATTACACGCAAATGAGATATATGTATAGTATGTCTCGGGATAAGCGTCGCATCTCCTTGTCGAGAGCTGATCGATGCTAACAGAGATAATGAAGGGAAAGGTTGGCAGCCGGTCGGCAGAACGTTGATCAGGGAGACGCACCATTACATTTTATGTGCTGTAGTTTACACGCTCAGGCCAACATCAGTGCCGATCGTCCCAACGACATTCGATGTCGTCGCTCTCCCACGACGCTGCCCAAGCTGTGGTGGCTGCGAAGGTGCGATTGAGAGTCGCTCTCAGGCATACCCACACCGTACGTCTACGCAGATACACCGAGCAAGGTGGACTAAAGGTAACCAGGTCCAGGCACGTGAAGGCGGATATGAGGAAGGTGTGAAGACGCGTGCGCTAGAGGCGCTGCCGGTGTCACTATCGGTTGCCAAGGCACCGTAACGCTGCCAGACACTGCGCACGAACTTGGCATCACAACAAAGCCTGGCTGCATATATACCGATAGAGGATCGCGTGATCACCAGTGAGCCAGAGATGAGGCACAGAGCGGAGCCTTACCTGCACATGAACCCATCGCGAGTAGAGGTCTTGTGGAGGTGCTAGAGTTGAATGAATCGCGGACGCTCTCTGCTAACAAAGGTCCTCGGAGATAACGAAAGCGCCATGCGCGGTGGAACGGAGTGCTTGTGTCGTCGTCCCCGGAAGAGTGATCGACTCAAGCTCATTGGTGGGCATGCGGCGATCTTCGTCTACGACCTTGTCGACGATGAACATCACCAATTAGCGCGGTGTCGCCGCCCCCACGGGCGACAGCACAGCCGTCCTAGATTCACGCAGCTTGAATTTCTCAGCGTATGCCTGTCAGTCCATCCGTCAAGGAAGAGGAGAGGAAAGGCAGGACGAGACGGCGCGCAAGGAGCTGAGGGCAATGGCGACTACTTTGGCATTCTTCGTTGGGCGGCCCATGAAGACGGTTCTGCATGGCAGCCATCTGTCATAATAATGTCAGACTCGGGATCACTCGCAGGCATATCACAAGCGATTCACAACGATTCAGGATTCAGGAATTGATTATGCGTACATGGCCCAGGCTCATCTTCCCCACTCCCGAGTTTCTTATAATCATGACCTTGACGAGTCTTTAGTGTAGGTCCTGTGGGATGCTCTTCGCTGCAAGGTGGCATGGCGCGATTGCGAGGATGCCATCTAGAGTGCGGGCCACTTGTAGGCGGTTGGACGGCGGCATTGCGGGTGACGGAGAACAAGAAAGTGATGGCGTCCCATGCGACGGCCGCCGGCATGTAGCCAAAGTTGCCGGTCCGCTGTTCCGTTCTCTGTTCCGTTCTCTCACTGACCCAGTCTGTCACGATACGCTAATAAGTGCAGTTTTTTTCTACGTCCTTCGCAGAGACAAAGTGCGCACCCACTCCTTTTCTCGGTATTACCGTCAACACCACCGCTGCCTTCCCCTTCTCGTTACACATTCGGACTCCACTCATAGGCACACAGCTTGTATCGAAGCAGCCTTCCTGCTTGTCAATGAGGGCATCGGTTTTAATTCTCAGTACGTCTTTACTCGTAATTCTTCGCGTGAATCGCTCTCATCACCCTTCATCATTGTCTCCTTGTCTTGTGCTTGACCTTGCCGTTGCGAACGCCTCCTCGCCCCTCTCGTCTCGCCCCTTTCTCCTTATATTCCAGTATCGGTGTTGAACTACTGTTCGCGACACCCTCACCGTCTTCTCACCCTTCCTTCACGTCCCTCCGTTCTCATCTTGTCCCTCTTGTGCCTCGCCTGGGACTGTGGCAGACACAAACGAGCCGGTCTCTCTAGGGTGTCGGCTATGAGTGGTTCGGTAAGAACTCTCCGTGGTGCGAGGAGGGAATAGGAAGAGTGTAAGGCTCGGATGATGGATGAGTCAGCTGGTCAACGTTCGATGTTTGTCCATCATGAGCCTATTCTCTTCTGACGGCGTTCTCTCCCTTGCAGACCCCAATGCTACACCCTCAATGCTTCTTAGCTGTTACAGCACCTGTGGCACTTTTCTGGTCAGCGAGCAGTACTCTACGCGTTCGACGAACAAAGTTGGCAAGACGCGTGATGTGCCTCGTCCCGCGACACGGGCAGTCAACCAGTCAACACCGCGGAATGCGAGATAGCAAAAGCATTAAGCCCACGACGACGAACGTTGTGGATCCAATCGTGTCTATCGTCTATCGTCCGGCGCAAACTATGCTCCTTGGGCCTCCGCACAAACCGCGCACACACGGCTGTAACGTCACGTGACGTGTGCATCGCGCACACGAAATGGGTATACAGTACAGTAGTCTCCTCTGCCTCGGTGTCGTCGTACACCCAATGACCCTCTCGCTGGCCGATGTACAAATTTTTCCCTTGACAACCACACATATTCATCTCCGCCACAAGGCTGCTGCTGCTTCTACCCCCGTTTACTTGGCAGGAAGATAATGATTGGCTCAGCGGCGATCTACGTGATGGGCATACAAAAATTCCGAACCTTGAGCTACAGGAGGATGGGTCTCGAGGCTGCGGCGTTACAAATTCTTCTTAACCATTTTTGTTCCGCGGTCAAGAAACTGTAGTGGTGGGATGTATATATCATATTCAGTAGTCCAAGAAGATTCTGACTCCTGTGAAACTATGATAGTGACTGCGAGGGTGAGAGTGTCGTCCAAGCAGAGAAGTGTGTGAGAGAGAAACAAGGGGAAAGGAAGAAGTCGAGTGAGAAGGGGCAGGCGTGAGAGAGATCGGCCGAAATCACGCGGACAGCTGTTCCTCAGACAGTTGCAGAGGCACACTAGTGGGTAAAAGAAAGGAAGGGGAAGAGAAGTCCGAGAGCGCGAGACGAGACGGGTGAAAGAAAGGGGCGATAAGGGCAGAAAAGACTGTGATTGGGATGCTTATCAAATTCGTCTTGTGTCGCATTTTGAAGTGTCTTGTGTCGAGGACGAGGCGGTAAGGAGGACGCAAGATACTATAAGGAAAAGAAAAAAGAGATGACGAGAAAAGAATGATCAAGAGAAAGGGCGCTCGGACGCGGAAGTCCGTTCCTCATCATTTTTGTCCGAGCAAGAAGAGGTGATCGTCGCTAATCGAGTTCTCATTCGCGGAAGGAGACTTATGTAGAGAATTATATAGATTGCCGCTATGGAGAAGGTGAAGAAGCAACAGAAAATTATGATCACCAAGAATAATCAGATTTTCCGGCAACGGATGAGCACTCTGGGCACCGAGAACGCCCAACCGAAGTCGGCCCTGGTCTCGAGGCTGTCTAGAACGAGTCTGTAGCCATTTTAGAGAAACGCGATGCTCTCAATGTTGGGTTGCTGCCCCCTGCCGGCCGCCGTTTCGGGCAGTGTGATAAGTCGAGTGGTCCCGGTTGAACTCACGGGAGGTATTTAGACCGCGAAGATGTCGAAAGAATACCAAGGTCGTCGGAGGCTGAAACGAGGCATTGCATGCCAAGGAGATATATGTCCTCCTGCGGGATGAGCGGCGCATCTGCCCTGTCGAGTTGATTGATGCTAACAGAAAGAAGCACGATGACGGGGAAAGAGTTGGCAGCCTGTCAGCAGAACGTTGATCGGGGAGACGCACCATTGTACTTTCATTGCTACAGTTTGGACGCTCGGGCCAGTGTCAGTCATCCCCCAACGACGTTCGACACTGTCGTGCTGACAGCCGTCGCCACCATCTCCGCGACGCTGCCAGAGCTGTGGACCTGTGGTGGCTACGAAAGTGCGATTGAGAGTCGCTCCCAGGTACACCCGCACCGTACATCTGTGCGGAGACGCGGAACAGGGCGGGACGTGAGGTGACCACTGACCAGGTACTTGAGGGCGGATATGAGGAAAGTGAAGGCGCGTGCGCTGGAAGCGCGGCTGGTGTCACTGTCGGTTGCCAAGGAATCGTAACGCTCAGGCTGCCAGACGCTAGTGCATGAACTCAGCATCGCTACGAAGCCTGCACTTATATTCGCGTGGTCACCAGTAAGCCGGTGTGCCAGAAATGGGCTGCCTTACCCGTACATGATCTCCATCGCGAGCAGCCTTTTCCACCCTGGCTGAGGCTCACCGGGTTCAGTCTCGTCATGAATGAGTTTGATGGAGTAGTGTGAGGACTTTGGCCTCTGTCTCGAGCTTGCAGGAGAATCGCTTGAGCATTGGGCACGAGGAAGACAACTCGGGTGCCGCGGAGGGCAAGCGGGAAAGCGGAGCGCGGTCGGAGAGCGTTTTGGGGAGCAAGGGAAGGGAAGAGGTGGTGTTGCAATATGGGTAAGAGCTCGGGATGCTGTGAACATGAGAGTGGTTTGAGAACAACTGCTCGCATACAGGTCTCAGATGGTAAATGGGAGGAGAGACACACCTCGCGGAAGAACTGGTGGTAGTTGAGTACGCTCTCGATCAGCTCGGGGCTCGAGAGCAAAGGTCTTGTGGAGGTACTCGAGTTGTAGAAATTGCGGACGCTCTCCATACCCAACAGACAAAGGTCCTCGAAGATAGCGACGCATCGCGCCGGCGGGACAGAGTACTTGTGTTGTCTCGTCCGCAAGAGTTATTGATTCAAGCTCATTTGCGATGTGGTGATCTTGTACGACCTTGTCGATGACGAACTTGATCAATTGGTGCAGTGCCACCGTCACCGTGGACAACACCAAAGCCGTCCTAGATTCGTGCAAACCGAAACGGAGAAGGAGGGCCGACCCATCCGTCAAGGTAAAGAAGAGGGAGCATAGAACGAAAACACGTACATTCTCGAGTTGTCTACCGTTAATGGTGGGGAAGGTCGGTGATGAGGGAGAGGAGAGTCTAGAGGGTCTTGAGCCGTTTGTTGACACCTTGCGAGATGCCGTCGTTCATCGTTTGTATGATGGCCGGGTCCATCGGGATTGCAGAGAGGAAGACGGCGCAGGGCGGTGACGGAGGCCGGAGGCATTGGAGGGAGCTGAGGGCAATGGTGATAACATTGGCAATTTTTGTTGCGCCAGTCAATGAAGGCGGGACAAGAGGGCATCTTGGAGAGCGATAAACGCACAGTTCGGTACGTACGACCACGTGCGATGCTTGTCTGAGCCAAAAGGCGCACGCCTCCGCTTGCTCCCGCCTCTGAATCTGAATAACCCGAGTCTCCCCTTCCTGTCAATCACTCCGCACAAAAATACTGATCTCTGCTCTGTTTCTCTTGTAGCCTTTCTCTCCACTGAGTCGACGCACTTCCCTCAGGTACCAAACTTCGCGGCTTCGCCGTTGCTTCGACCGAGGCACGCAGCCGAGGCGGATACCTCCCCTGAAATGCACTGTGAGGAACTACATGCATACTTATGTTTTCTTTCCTCACCCACCTATCTTGTCTGACACTATGCACTATTCTCAGCTCGAATGGTTTACTGCTCTGACTTGGACCCCACCACCACTTGGCTCGGATACACCCTTTTTTTCTGAATTTTTATCCCGCGTGCATGTAATTACGGACAAAGAGGCGGCGGTCACGCCATGGGCATTCTATGTATGAGTGATTGGTGGGACGCTAAACCACAAGGATGTGATGTGTGGGGGAGTCTGTTGAATGGGGTGGTGGGCGTTTCATGTGTCGGAGCGGATATCGACCAAGCGAAAAATGTGACTACCAATGAATCATCCTGGGTCCCAATCCAAAGTGGGGCTTGAGTTCGTGTATGCCTGAGTTTCTCTAGATCTAGGAATCGTAGGGTTCCGACGCAGGGCACGGCTTTTCAAAGAGCCGGTCTAAGGCCAAACCCTGCTGTTTGCACCACCGCAAGCATGCCACGAGTTTTTCAGGGATTGGGTGGAGGAACTTATTTCAAGGAAGCATGCTCTGTATTCGCCCGTGAAATGCGTGAAAGCCTAACAGTATGAATAAAGCCGCTTCCGATTCTGGACTACGTTCGGCACTCTCCGCTTACATACCGAGAATGTTTCTCCCACGGCTTCTGGGTAGGATAGCGCAACGCTCGAGCCGTCACTTTGTCCCCATAACATTCCCTCCAGTAGTACGCGCTAAAATTCTGCATAGCTAGTACAATGGCCACTGAACGAGATGTGGAGTATAACCTTCTGGATGCGTGCGTACTACTAGTTGGCCCGTGACTAATCACTGTTCTAATCGTGACCCGCCATTACTCCAGCCCAGGTCCTCGACATCGCAAAGCGGAGGACGAGTGTGGGTCGATTCCTTTTTTGTTGTTGTGATATTGCTCAAGAACCATCCTCGGACAGTGCTCAAATCGCCGAATCGCACGAAACACTACCCAAACAACGCGTTGAGGTGACAGGTTCGTGTTTATCAATTCCATCCTGATGCTCGATAGTTTTTATCTTTACTTAGTCGTCCGAGCTGTTAATATTCCAAGTATCAAGAAGTATCGTTTCCTCAAGAGGAACCTTTCGTTACTGCATCCAACCCGAGAAAACGGCGAAGACCGCAGACGTTTCGGTTAAGGGACTGGTGGCGGAGTGGAACCAGACCATGGATACATTGTAGGTCATCCCACTTTCTCTCCCATTTTATGGCTAAATTTTCTATTCAGTCTTGTACAACCGTCGTCACGTCTCACACTTCGTCTTTATGCGAAGCGGTCTGCACATCCCGACATCCTTATAGGGACCCATGAGATGCCGATACCCCCAGCCTCTCAAAGTGGTTCGTTTTCTTATGAATTCCCTTTCGTTCAATCAACTGAACATCTCGCGTACAGATATCTCTTGTGTCCTCGGGAATGGCGATATGGGAGCTGCGCGGTCGACCCAGCCGGTGACACTATATATAACGGTCAACATTACACCTTCGAACCTGTACAACCTCCCAAGTATACCAACCAAAGATGACGATCCTCCCGCCGAAGAAGCTACTATACCTGGACGCATTGAATTTCCCGCACCCGAACATTTTTTACCCTTGTCGCATCACCAACCCGTCGAAACTAGCAATACTATACCGCAGGGTCGGGAAGAGATGTCACCCGCTGGTACCGGGGATCCTTGTCCTGCTCTCGATCGGGCAGATGAAGCCGTGAACCGAATTGTCCCAATTGGGGGATCGAATACGTGGGAAGGGGCCGTCGGGAGGATCAAGTGGGTGATGGATACGTTGGGCCCAATTGCAGAAGTGAGCGTGATGCCCCTTTGATGCCCTTGGCCGAGCTAACTTCCACACTCAGCTTTCCCCATTCGCAAAGATGGCTCACGGCTTACTTTTAGCAGTCCCCAAGGCACGTTCATTACTGTCATTTTCCGAGCGAGATCCTCATGCTATGTTCGTCTGGATGGTAGACACTTCTGGAACAGTATGAACGTGACGACAATGTCCACGCCCTACTCCAAGCCGTGCATGACGCGTTTGATTTTGCAAATCACGAGGATACTTTAAAATCCATCAAGCCCGAATCCGAACAGGCCCGAATCCTTACTCTCATGTTGCAGGATGTTTGTACTTGCTGCGACTTTATCCAGTCGTATGCAAAGGACTCACAGTTCTGTACGTCGCCTTCATCTGCTTCATTGACTTTTGTAAACATTATATTTTCAGGGAAGCGTACATTAAAGTATACAGGCGGCGGACAGGAGAAAAAAATCAATGAATTGTCCGATGTCCTTGTCAAACGCCGAAAGGCCTTTTTGGACGGGGCTACTATCTCTACGCAGATTACTACGTTCCAAATTCTGGACGACGTTGCAAAAATATCGATTCAGCTTCAGTACCTGTCAAGCCAAGTTTCAGACGTCGGTAGGTAGTCTTCGATGGCTTCTGGGTTAACGATCCGATTGATATCATAGAACTCGATGTGAAAATCAATCAAATCCCGTACGGAGTCAACTCACGATTTAGTCCCGACAAGGGCTGTCTTGTGGGAACACGCGTGGCATTCCTGGAGACCATCATCAAATGGGTGAACAACCCTGCCTCCGAACGTGGTCTCGTTCTTTTCGGACAAGCAGGCACGGGAAAGTCATCGATCGCTCATGACATCGCACGACTTTTCGACAAAATGCACCGCCTTACGTCATCTTTTATCTTTATTCGGAGGGAACAATCCGTTCGGGAGGCTTATCACTTGTTTACGACTCTTGCCCGCGATCTCGCCGATCGGTATCCTTCGTTCAAAATAGCTCTCGGGAGGGTAGTAAAGGACGACAGCGCTCTTCGAATCGGCACTCGTGACTATCATACACTGTTCGAATCCCTTATCCTGGAACCACTTAAGGACCTGCACATCGTCGGACCTATCCTTGTCGTAGTCGATGCCCTCGACGAGAGTGGGGACACAACGGGTGGAAATGGTTTACACGCATTTCTCGCCAAAAACCTCATCAGACTCCCATCGAACTTCCGCATGGTCATCACCTCGAGACCAGAGCAAGACATTGTGTCTGCGCTCGTTGAAGCGCCATCAGTCGAGATCAGGTACATGAACGATACGGAGCTTGCCGCTGAGACGCATCAGGACATTCTCGCCTTTTTCAGCAGAGACTCCCTTCGAATGAGCTCAGACATTACGTCGAACCCCTGGCAGTAAAGGCAGAGGGATTGTTTCAATGGGCAGCAGTCGCCAGTCAACTTATCCTACGTCCTCCCGCCCGCTTTGGTTATAGTAAGGAAAAGTGTATCAAATACCTTCTGGAGCCCAGTACAAATCACCGTGGACAAGACCTGTTGGACGAGTTATACAAAGATGTCCTGGAAGGGTACTTTAACGACCATGAAGCACGGGATCTCTTCCGCTCTGTTGTTGGACAGCTGATTACTTCAATCGAACCCCTCACTATCCGCTCACTGATTCCTCTGCGACAACACGCCTCTTACGACGAGGACAGTGATGCCGCCGTTACTGGAATACTCAGTCGCCTCGGCTCCTTATTACGTAATGTCAATTCATCTGACGAAAACCTTCCCATCATTCCTCTCCATACATCATTCCGTGACTTCCTCACAAATGAAGACAAGAGCGGCGACTTCTATGTCCGTGTCCGTGACGCTCACCATGAGCTAGCCCATTCCTGTCTCGATCTACTACTCGATCCCTTGGATGGCCTCAAATTCAACATCTGCAAACTCGAAACATCGTATCTCGCCAACGATGACGTCGAAGACCTTCACACCCGCGTTGGTGAACACATTTCACCTGCACTGTTATATGCCTTTCGTTACTGGGACGAGCATTTGAAACACACTGATTTCAAGACGGATCTGTTTCGAAAAGTCGAAGCTCTCTTCAAAGAGAAATTTCTGTTTTGGCTGGAGGCTCTTAGCTTGACCAGAAATATTCGTCTTGCTCCATCAGCGTTCGCAACTCTGAATATATGGTTGGCGTCTGGTCAGGGCGTGAGTATAACTGCTAGTCCGATGAGAAATACCCATAACTAATTACAATGCTCACAACAGGATTCGCCGAGAGAGCTTGACGAATTCAGGTCATTCATCAATGACGCCTCGGTATTTGTACGGCATTACGGGATGGCCATGGCAAAAAGTGCCCCACATATCTATCTTTCCGCTTTACCATTTGCGCCGACTTGTTCCCTTGTCTCCACGCATTATTCCACCTCATTCCCTCGAATTCTTCACGTGGAACATGGAAGATTGTCTCATTGGCCATTATCAGAGATGACAATCTCGAACTTCGGGGCAGGTGTCGCATCCGTTGCATTCTCGCCAGACGGCCAGCACATCGTCTCAGGTTCTTATGATGGAACAATTCGTGTGTGGAATGCCATGACGGGAGAGACGGCAGCAGGTCCTTTTACTGGACACACGCGCTTGGTCAGATCTGTGGCATTCTCGCCAGATGGCCAGCACATCGTCTCAGGTTCATACGATCGGACGATTCGTGTGTGGAATTCCATGACGGGAGAGACAACGGCATGTTCTTTCACCGGACACACCGGCTCGGTCACCTCTGTGGCATTCTCGCCTGATGGCCAGCACATCGTCTCAGGTTCTTCCGGCGAAGCAATTCGTGTGTGGAATGTCGTGACGGGAGAGGCAGCGGCAGGCCCTTTTACTGGACACACAGATTTGGTCCGGTCCGTGGCATTCTCGCCAGATGGCCAACACATCGTCTCAGGTTCAGAGGATCAAACAATCGTGTGTGGAA
>WTXE01000677.1:0-11764 GCA_022496225.1 Russula aff. rugulosa BPL654 | reverse complement strand
ACCAATTGCGGGAGAGCATCCACAAATGGCTCTCCCCAACAGATCCGTCATCTAACCATAACATTGCGTGTGGTACTCATCACAAGAAAACCGGAACCTGGTTCTTCAAAGGAAACATTTACCAGGAATGGAAATCAAAGGGTTCTCTGCTGTGGATTTACGGAAAGCGTGCGCCCTGTCCCAATTTTCTATTTGATACTCCCCGATGACGTCTTAATATTGTAGCCGGATCGGGCAAGAGTGTTCTTTGGTTCGTCGATCTTTAGCTCCATCCATGATCGATTACTGATGTCGCTCATTAGTTCCACGGTCATCGAAGATATTAAAGCGCTATGCGGGGCCGGTCAAGCATCGATGGCGTATTTCTACTTCGACTTCCGGAACGCCAACAAACAATCCTTGCGCGACCTACTCCCTTCCCTTCTCACCCAGCTTTCTGCTCGCTCAAGCCCCCGCTGCGACATTCTATCTAAACTTTATTCGCTTCACGAAAACGGGAAGAATCAACCTAGTAACCGTGTTTTAACAAAATGCCTGGAAGATATGCTCTCACTCCCTGATCAACGTCCCATCTACCTAATCATGGACGCACTTGATGAGTCTCCGATAACGTCCGAGATTCCATCAGCTCGCGAGAGGGTGCTTCAGCTTCTGAAAGAACTTGTTGACCTCGGCCTACCAAATCTTCATATTTGTGTCACGAGCCGCCCCGAAATCGATATACGAAACGCCATCGAGCCTCTGACCTCTCTCCGGGTGTCACTTCACGATCAAACTGGACAAAGGGAAGATATTGCAGACTATGTTAGGTCAATCGTTTACTCGAATTCGGATACAAACATGAACAGATGGAAGAAGGAAGACAAGGATATTTGGTTAAGACCCTCTCTGAACGAGCTGACGGGATGTATGTGAATCAGTCTATGTTTATGATACTTATTCTAATTGTTAATAGGTTCCGTTGGACATTCTGTCAGTTGGTAGTCCTAAGGATTGCTTCCATCGAGCGTCCGTCATTTTCTGGAGGAATTACCAGAATCACTTGACGAGACGTATGAGCGCGTGCTGAGGGAGATCAAGAAGCCGAATCGAGATCACGCCGACGTCTATTGCAATCCTTGTTGTGGCGGTCCGGCCACTCGGTCGAGGAGCTTGCGAAGTCCTCGCGTCGACTTCAATGATGCGGAGGGATCCCAAAGTGAAACCAGTTGGCGGTGGGAGGATCAAGAACGAGCGCTTTTGACGTCGTGCTCGAGTTTAATCGCCATTGTCGACACGGGTGATTCCCGAGTAGTGCAGTTCTCACATTTTTCGGTCAAGGAATATTTGACCTCAGAACGCCTCGCACTTCAAGTCAAGATATCTCACGATATCACATTACTTTGAGACTGCGCATACGGTCCTGCGCAGGCTTGTGGACCGTTTTGCTACAGTTGGACCGTCGCGATGCCACGGAGAACGCCCCTCTGGCTGTATATGCTGCTGAATACTGGGTGCGTCATGCCAGTTCGAGGATGTCGTGTCACGCATCAAAGGGATGAAGATCTTTTGACGTGGACAAGCCATATTTTGCAACTTGGCTCACGCTATACGATATAGACACCGAGCCCAACTATGATGCGCCTTTTACGAGTTAAACTATGCCGCAAATCCCCCGCGGCCCCCTATATTACGCAGCACTCTGTGGATTCCACATCTTGTAGAGCGCCTCGTTATCAAGCATCCGCAGGATGTGAACGCTGATGGGGTACTATGTGCGACCACTAGTAGCAGCATTGGCAGGAGAACACTTCCAGATGGCATATTTCTCCGTCGCATCGGCGCAGACCTGGATGTCCGGGGCGTATATGGAGAAATCCATTGCATGCCGCAGCCTTTTCTGGAAACCTCGAGGTGGTCCGATATTAATGGTGTACAACGTGCCGACGTCAATGTTAGGGATCGGGTCGGGTGGACGCCGTTACTTTGGGCATCAAGAAGTCCTCATTTCAAAGACGGTTCTGTCCTTCGATTACTTCTAGAGCATGGTGCAGATATAAATTTGCAGAATCAGATCGGCTGGACCCCGTTGCACTTGGCCTCGTTCAATGGGGCGCTGGAGGTTGTGCAGCTGCTGGTCGAACACGGTGCTGATGTTGAGGCGAAGGACAAAAAGGGCAAGACCGCATTGCAGGTTGCGCTGGGAGAAGACATAATGGAGTCGTGAAATTACTGCGAGAACATGGAGCCAAGTAGAAACACCTTGTAGCCTTTAGTACTTCCGTATATGTACCAATTTCTTGTCGACGATAGAAATGCCTTCGTGTTGCAATCGGAGCGGAACGACCGTGTCGGAGCGCCCGTCAACCACTGCACAGTTGTTCCCCTTTCGTCCATTATCATTCTTCCGTTCTCATCGCCTCTTTTTAATCGCTTGAAGATCATCGTCCGACCTCTGGCGCAAGCGCAACTGCGCAAAACGATCGCGAACTAATTGAAGACGTTCCGGCCCTCACAGCCACCTTGACTACACCCCTTCTCGCCGGCTCTCTTATTGAGTCTCTTGCTCCGTCTCATAGTCACTGACACTTTCTTTACTCTCGCTGACGTAGGCGCTCTGTGTGGACGTATATCCGCGGTTTCTATCCCACTCATCGAAACAAAGAAGCAAAAGAAAATCGTATTTTTGTTCATGATTCGAGGGTGAGCGTGAGGAAGATGGGTAGAAGGTTACGGAGCACATGTACACGTAACGGTGAGTACTGTACTGTACTTTACGCACGTCGGAATGCCCCAAGTTTCTCCAAAATTAACGAAGGGATAACGTAACTTTCATGTTGGACAACGCCGTGCTCATAACGAAGTACTCAGCTATTGTCCCCAATTATAACCAATTCTTCAACGTGTAGCGCAGTAGGGTCTCGCAGTGGTCGCGCGAGTGGGTCCGAGCGGACAGAGATTACGAGTCCTAAAGAGAGGAGATTATCAGCAATAATGCGGCTAACGGATACGCACGGCGCCTCGGCGTCGTGGTTCAGCGTGAGTCTTCGTCGGGTAGGTGGAAGAAGGGCAAGAGATGAAAGAGATAAATTCATCCCGAGATCGCTGGCAACATGGCACTCGAAGAGGAAGCAAAACGAGAGCTGCTCTATTGGAATAGTGGAGAGACTGCTTAAACGCATGAGGGCTCGACTATCCTACTAGTCCTTTTGGAAAATAACAAAAGGGTTATAGGACCAGTTGACGCGAGCGAGAGGGGAGAAAAACAAACACATCATGGCGACGCGTGGCCATGTGGTCACAGAGCTGTCACAACGTGCGTGACATCAAGAATGCATAAGTTGTACGAGGTCGAACTGATCGCGCTGTATTAAATGCCGGGAGTGAGAGGAATATACTGTATGGATAGCGTGTCCGGACGAATGTCATCAACGAAGCGAATGACATAACAGTAATTGAGAACAGGAACGGATTAGGGACTGTTACTAACCGCTGAAATGTGAGGATTCACGACTCGGAATGGGATGTAAGTTACAGTAAGAAAATGGTGTGCGTTACCTAGGCCAACTAAACGGAGTCCCGCAATCCAGGGTGAGAGTGTATCGATGAATCGGAAGGGAGATCGAGGCTAGGGCGCCTGGACGGCTCGATTGTGTGACGAGGGCGCTGGAGCGGTCTGAACGAGCGCAACCAATTCGCCCACCTTACAAACGCCCCTTCACACGCGAACCAACCCACCACCGCTGTGCCTTCCAAGCGCTTCGATCTGCGCTCGCCCACCACTCGCCCACCATCGCTCGACCTCGGCATACGCATCATAATCAAACTGGATGTGGTTCTTCGTACGGTCAGCCCACTGGTTCGGATTCCCATCTGGGATGGGCCTGCCCTCGAGTTCGGCAGCCATCGCGGCGCGCATGGCGTCGTCGCGTGCGCGTTGATCGGGACCGTCGGGTAGATGGAAGATCTTCTGGTTCAGGCGGGATGACTCTTGCGTGGCCGTCGCACGGGGTAACCTTTTTGCGCAAGTGTTCACTTTGATTAGTGAGATCTAGAAGCAGAGAGAAAGGGGAGATGCAAAAGGGGAGGATACGAACCGAAGGTCTTGGTATGCCTGTAGGAGTGCGGGAACTTGCGAAAGGGACGAGACGCGCGAGAATAGCGCACCGATGACCGCTGCGTCTTCGACGGCGATCGCGGCGCCTTGCGCGCGATATGGCTGAACAGGGGAATTTACTTAGTATGTACATGTCAACTTGGCTTTGTCGTTAACGGCTTACGAGCATCGGATGGCACGCGTCTCCCAGAAGAGTCACGCGACCTTGAGGATGAACCCACGTGTTGAGCGGTTTCCGGTCCATGAGGCGCCACTTAAGCGTCGACTTGACAAGCGACAAGAGCTTCTGGACGCTACAATGGTTTCCTCGTTGGTTATTCTAATTGCTTCTATCTTTCGGATGGTCACTCACGATGGCTCAAAGTCCGCAAAATCGGCACGCATCTTGTCTCCGCTGCCTTCCTCTGTCCACGATTCGACCGATCCGTCGTCGGGGTGGAGTAGTACCAAGTTGAACTCTTTCTTCGCGCGCTACACAACATTTGATCCATCTTATCAGACTTTTCACTTCGAGAAACGGCAGGTGCTTCTTGTGTTTGGAAAAGCATAATAATACTCACTATATTGTAAGCCATCAGATGGCGCCTCGGGGCCATCCACGCGGTCATCTCGGGGGTCTCGACCAACTGGCGCAGCTCGGGGTCCTGCAACATCAAATCAGTGTCTACGATCGCGCGGTACGCCGCGTCCCCTGTGGGTGTGGGCGCGTCATCGAGTCCCGTGACGGCCTTCTGCACTATGCTCTTGACCCCATCGGCGCCGATGACGACGTCTGCATGAAGAATCTCGCCCGACGCGAGGGTGACGCTCGGCCCGTCTTGAATGGACGGGTCAGGCTGTACGTCGCGGACAGCGGCATTGAGCCGGATGCGCACGTCAGGGGCGGCGCGCACGAGATGGAGGAGCATGGCTTGGTAATCCCCGCGGTGGATATGGTAGTATGGCGAACCGTGATCTTCAACCATGCGTGTACCCCAACGCGTGTACCCGACGCGTGTACCCGTATCGTATCGACGGAAAACGATCGCCGTGGGTTCTACGGCAACCTCTGCGAGCGCCTGGGCAAGGCCCCACTGGTGTAGGAGTCGCGTCGCATTGGGAGAGACTTGGATGCCCGCGCCGACGTCGCTGAGAACGGAGGCCGAGTCGAGGAGCGTGATGTGGTGTCCGGCGTGTGCGAGAGCATGGGTCGCAGCGAGACCAATACCTGCGCCGACGATGATGATTTTGAGACTGAGCGCCGCACGGCGGCCGCCGTAGAGTGGCGGGACATTCTCTAAGGGAATATGTTTGGGTAACTCCGATGGGGGGTGAGGATGGTGCTGCATGTGTGGATGATGGAGAGGGGGAGAAGTGGGGGTAAATGAACACATACATGGTTGACCATTTGAGGCAAACTGCTCGGATCTATCTTTCTGCGCAAGCGGTGAATGTAGGCGCTTGCATGATGGGACGTGTATACGGGTGGTGCGTGTATACAGGGTTGGTGAAGCAGGAAGTGTTAGGGGAACGAGCCGATCGACCCAACTCCAGCCCGACTGTACGGTATTGTGGTGCCATGGCCAACTTGGGCGATGACACGTGGTACTGCAGGGAGACGAGAGAGCACCCACTCGTGGGTAGCGCACGGAGAACAGGCAGAGACAAGCTATTCTCGACTTTGGCACCCGAGTTGCTACCGTCTGTATAGGACGCGGTGCGGCAGGGCCCATTGTTTACTTGTGGCTTTAAGATGGCCGACGAAGGCATTGAAGATTTCCTCGTTCTTTGGAGGACACGAGAGGTGAAAGAGGATGGTTGTCGAGTGATGGGAAGGGCAGTGTTCGGCGTAAGAAGTGTTCGGCATTGAGTCTTGCGGTACTATAAGCACTAGACGTACTAGACAGTTAACGTCGTCTGAGGCAGTGGACGTCGCCGAGGATACGCTCGGACCGGACCGGATCGGCCACAGCTCTGTTCGATTTTTTCGTTTTCGATTCAGTACTTCGCGTTTCTACAGTATAGCCTGATGCATGGCCTGATGGCCTGATGTCCGGCGTCAAGCCACCGTCTCCGCTCTAATCACTGGCTCAAGACTGAAAGTGCCACGAATGAATCCTTCTTTCATACCGTCTTCAGGCAACTACGATCAACTTAACCGTCTCAGCAATAATGTGCTCTCGACTTCACTGTCGTTTATGCTAACAATTTTCCCCCCCATTCTTCCTGTTCTCGAGTACATTGGGCGGGGTGAAAAAATGCACATGCACTCTAGAGTGACGAGAGTACCGGACGAAAGAAACAGTGACTCTTCTTCCGATACGTCACAGTCGTCACTCCGGGCCCTCGTAGGTCGCCCTCCTATTCGAGGATGGTATCGAGTCTAAACACAAATAGTTCTCTGCCTGAATGCGTTTTCTTTTTCTACGATCGGCGCAACGTTCGGCAGCGTCATACCTGGAGTTGCCATACATCATTATATACCACTCGCAGCACAAACCTACGCGTAACGTGAAATCGAAACCAAGTCCACTCTTCTAGTTTTAACCGTGCTGCAGCCATGTTTGACAGGTATGCGGCACTGAGTTTCGATCTGGCAGTAGGCCCATTGGAACCTTCAGTAGGGTGTACTGTAAGCTATCAATCTGGGAGTAAACACGGCAGTCATGCTAGTCATGGTTTACATGCCACGACTGAGCTCTTTTCATAAGGGTTTCCATGACCAACTACGTTCTCTCGCAGTTTCACCCTCTGTCCCACTCCATTCTGTTGCTATTCTCATTTCCGCAAGATTTCTTAATTTCGTTGATCTTTCTCCTACCAGACTTACGCGCCTCGCGCCTCGCTACAGCTCAACCCGAATTGATTTGTTTCCTTGCTCATATATAATATGGGATGATAAACGAACTTTCAAGAGGCACCTCCGAGTCTCCGACTTGAAATCAGTTAGAATATGATTGAGATACCATCTTATGAAATAAAGATATCGTACAACACAGCAAGCTAGAGCAACAGTCAAGTTCCCAGTCCATTAATCGACTTGCTAGGTGCGAGGAAAGATGCTGGCGTGATTTTGCTCTGAAGACCTGCAGGGCATTGCTGCGGTCGCGGTATTCGATCACGCAAATGTCTCAATAAAGACGTGGGTGGACTTGAGTGGTCATCAACGCTAGAAACAGTTGAGACCAGCTGTGATGACTGATCTCGACAGCAAGAGTGATCAAATCTTGTCCTGCTGAGATGAAAAAGTCAGGGCGGCAATCACAAATCCTCTTAGCACTGGTGCTCACCGGAGCCAAAATTGCATTCGCGGTCGACGTGTTCCCCTGTTACGTCTATCCATCCACCGCCGTACTGGAGATCACGGCACACATCGAAAAATGCTCACTGGACAATCAACTCCGCCCATGACAGGTTCGTGACTCATCTGATGTTGAGAGGGACTTCTATATCTTCACCACCTTGTGGGGCGATATTGGGCTGTTGCTTCGGCCAAGACGACGAGTTTGAATTCAGAACGGGAAGCCGAATTGGAGATGAATTAAGCGGGCATCCATGGCGAGAAACCCTAGTTAAGAGATCGACCCAAGTCAGTCAGCGTCTTTCATTTCACCTCCCAGGACTGCATTGCTGCAACAGGGCATGATGGAAAAGAGGAAACAACGAAGTGAAAATGAGACAAACAGTTGCGCACCCTCAGTGAAGTCAAATTGAAATGTTTCTTCTCAAGCCTCCAAAACTTCTTTTGCACCAATTGAGTTCCGTCAGACGAAATGGTGTTTCTTCGCCTGCGGCTGTAGGCTTCCGAGGCCGAAAGAAATCGGAAGTCTATCCTCCGAAATAGATGCCGTGGTAGAGGGAGATGATGGACGCATTCGACGAGGCAACGTCGGTACGGGGATGGCATTTAGAAAGGATCCATGTGTCTTTAATGACAATCTGCATGTCACGGCACCAACTTGAAGGTGAGCGAAGCAGCTCGTTCGCAATTGCGAGATGAAAAAGCGCGTTTGTAGGTGTGACGTACCGCTTGGAGGTCGGGCTCCAGTGGCAGACTCTTGGGGAGACCGGGTGCATACATGCGGACATTTCACCTGCAGAAGTGAGAGTTGGATGGGGATCGTAGAAAACGCTGGTTGTTAAACGGTGTGTGAAATTGGTGTATTCACATGTGTGTGTGTGAGCGGTGTCAGGCCAGTAGTCACGTACGTAATAAATCGCAATTGCTCGCTATTGGTAAATACATGGGCAGAGGCGCATGATGTACGGCTGGAGGATGTACCGAGTTGGATGGGTAGGGAAAAGGAGCTGGACAATGCAGGTGCAGGTGAGCGGTGCGGATGGCAATCCAATCTCCGATCACGTGTTGTCAATTAGTCACCGCCGCAATTCGCCGGAAATGCCGGAAAGGATCACAGAGGCCTCATGTTGTCCGCCAAAGTTTTTCGGATGTGTCATTCTGCAGCTGACAGCTACAGTGTCAACCTGCGCCTGTGACCACTGGCACTACGGAGGAAGTGTTTTAATATGGAGGACTCGAGACTCCTCAGACTCGACAGTGACTCGACGGAGAGCGGAAACGTTTCCCTCTAACATTTTGACTTCTGGTTGGGGGTGCATTACGCTGGCCGTGTCTACTTTGTAGTACCGACGAGGCTACAGCGCCAGAAGGGAGGACAACGTGGGTATTTGTACTCCGCCATCATTGTATAATATGAACATACTGTACAGTAGCCAGTTTCGTTGTCGAAGCGCTCAGCGGTCGAGAACGGCATGGGCGTCTGCTTATCAGCATATCACTCGGAACAAGCCTTCCGCCGCGAAGGTTTCACTTCTGCTATCATCCCCCTTTCTTCCCTCCCAATCTCAACGTCTGACATCTCCCCCATTATTATCCCATGTCCTCGGCTTCTAATACGGCCTCCACTTCCTTTAACTTTGAGGCAATATTTAATGCCGCCTTGACGGAGTACACAAACCGAACTGGGAAAGATCTCAGCAATCACCCTTTCGCCTCAAAGATCGATGGCTGTGACAACCCCGAGTCTATCCTTGACATATTCCAAGAGCAAGCACAGGCGTTTGACAAATTCAGGAAGGCGATACCAAATTGTTCAAGTGGCTCAGACCTGTCATTGATGTGCTGCACGCCATCTCTACCAATAAAACCATTAGCGACAGCGCTAGTAATGTAACTCCCGCAACTTCTGATATTCTTCTTCTTAACAATCTGTCCTCAAGGTGTTTCCGCCCGCAAAGGCGATGTTCTCTGCTATCGATATCCTGATATCCGTGCGTATCTCCCTTGTTATCTCCGCCCCACTCCTTTTTACCTTGAGAACCGCCAGACGGCCAAGGATGTGAGGGAAAGTTACGACATCTTAGTCGATATCTTCGAATGTATCGAGAATTTCCTCAGACGACTCGATATTTATATCAAGGTTCCGCCCACACCCGCAATTGCCGAGATGGTCATCAAGATAATGGCGGAACTAATCACTGTTCTTGCCCTTGCGACAAAACAAATGAAACAAGGATCATTCAGTATGTCTGCCCTCGCTAATGATCCTTATGGCTCATCTGTGGCAGAGAAATACGCAAAAACATTTTTGGGGGAAAAGGACATCAAATCAGTGCTAGATCGTCTCGATAGACTCACCTTGGATGAGTCCAAGCTAATTGCTGCGCAAACTCTTGATGTTGTCTGCCACCTCGTAAATAGATGCAGGTGGTAATGGAAGGTGCGCATCGCCAATACGTATGAGTACATGGTGGTACGAGACTATAACCTTGTAGATGGAAAGGCATCAGCGGGCGATATTCGACAGACTCTCGGTGAGTCTGGGTGACCTGCGTAACTAAATGCCACCTTTTAATATGTATGCCAGTGGTCATGCAGGAACTGGTAACTGAAGTACGCAAGACCAGACGTCCGTAGTCCCCCGATATTACCATTTCAGGGTGTAGAAGCTGAAACTACTTTGTAGGTGATCAGTTTCAAGAGAAAGTTCGCGTTGGCTGTCTGCCGTAGATCCGTGGGTAAATCAGAATATTGCTCGCAAAGCGCATCATGATGGCACGGCCACGTGGTTTACGCAAGGCGATGTTTTCAAAAATGGAAATCGGAGGTTCCCTTATGTGGATCCATGGACTACGTTCGCATATCCATATCTCCGTCCTGTCTTATCCATCACTGATATATTCCCTCATATGCTAGCTGGAGCCGGAAAAAGTGTCCTTTGGTAAGTGTTATTACAAGATTCAATTTTTAGGTGCACTGACCTTCACCACCAGTTCATCAATCATCGAAGACGTCCAGGCCATGTGTCAGACTGGATTGGCCATCCTTGCATTTTTTACTTTGATTTCCGGGATATAACAAGCAGAATGCGCGTAGCCTGCTGTCATCACTCCTCATCAACTCTGTCACGAATCCGATAAATTCTCTGAGATCCTTTCCTCTCTCCATTCAACCCACGGTAATGGCACCGGAAGCCCAGCGAGGATGCGCTCTTCGAATGCCTAAAGGATATGCTCAACTTCGAGGCCAAGGCGAACTATACATCGTCGTGGATGCACTGGACGAGTGCCCAAGCGATTCCGGATACCCTACACCACGAGCAAAGTCCTCAAGATCTTGCAAGAGCTTGTCGGCTTACGCCTCCACATGTACATTTATGTATCACAAGCCGTCCTGAATAGACATTCGAGATGCCCTGGAGGGTTGGCAGTCACAACGTGTCACTCCATGAGCAAGCCGGACAAAACCGGAATTTTGGACTATATCAATCTATTGTTTCCTCAGACCCGAAATACGGCGGTGGAGAGAAGAAGATAGGCAATTAGTCAGACGACTCTTATGAGAGAGCTCGTGGCATGTAAGCCATGGCTGCCGTGTTTACCTCCAGATTGATAGCTTACACCCATTGAAGGTTCCGTTGGGTCCATGCCAGATCGAAACTCTAATTCGCTGTTTCCTACGAGTATCCGACGTGCTCTGGATGAATTGCCAGGACTTAGACGGAACATATGAACAGTCATTGCGGAGGATCGATAAGCAGAAACGGGACTTCGCCTGCCGTCTATTCCAGTGCCTCGTCGTATCCAGCGCCCACTTCTCGTCGAGGAGCTTGGCGAGCTTTTTGCCATCCAACCGGATGTGGGCACGATCCCCACGTTCGATGCTCGTTGTCGCCCCGAGAATCCAGAAGAATTTGTACTATCGGCCTGTTCCACTTGGTCGCTATCGTCACAACCGTGACCAAAAATCGTGCAATTCTCTCACTTCTCTGTGAGAGAGTACTTGACCTCCGATCGCATTGCAAACTCGGAACATGTTTCCCGTTTTCAAGTTCTCTCACGACCGCGCATGCCCTTCTTGCCAGTGCATGCTTGAGCGTACTTCTTCACCTTGACGACCGCATGTCCGAGACGAGATTCGGAACTTCCCCTTGGCTTCGTATGCGGCTCAGTACTGGGTTGACCATGCCCAGTTTGACGACGTAGCATCGAAAGTCCAACGTGGGATGGAACGTCTCTTTGACAAGGACGAGCCTCACTTCGCGGCCTGGCACCAGCTCTACAATATAGGTAACCAACCATATTCCATGCCCCCTTATCCGGTCCCTCTTTATTATGCCGCCCTATTGGTTTCCGTCATCTTGTAGAGCATCTCGTCGATGCGCATCC
>WTXE01000676.1:0-11787 GCA_022496225.1 Russula aff. rugulosa BPL654 | reverse complement strand
CTCGGACTTGGCGGATGAAGACAGCATACATAACGAAAGAGGTACGGGCCTGGTGTGTGGTGTGAGTGCCTTAAGTGCCGCGTCTAGTAACTCGGGATTTTGTCTATAGGGAGAAGGATTGAATCGCCCGGGCTCAGAGACGGACGGGATGGATCAAACGACTCGATGTCATCTACAGGGGTTGTTGCACGAGATGTCTGGCGCGACACGAGACAGGAATTTGCCCTGGAAAGACCGAACATCCGAGAAAAAAAATGATTAATTGCGGACGGGCAACACAAAACGGCGTAACATACGTTGCTTCTCCAGTAAGATAGGCTACCTCCACTCCAGAGTCCGGAGGTCATGTCTACGAGTCTGCCATCACTGATCAGGTTCTGCTTCGAAAATACAGTTGAGGATTGTTGCAGCGACTTGTTGTTTTTCGCCTGATGTTATGGTGGTCTGGGGCAGTATATCGACGAGAAGCTCCACGATAACGCAGGATGACGGGTTACGTAGATGATGGCTTTCAGGCCACCTGTGGAGCCGCAGTCCGACTCGGAGTACACCGATCGTGGCATTTCCGGGAAGGAAAAGGGGCTCGTCAGCCAGGGAGAGACTACTGACCATTGGTGATGGACGCACCAGCTATGGTTACCAAGTGAACGATGGAGCTTAATGCGGCTCCGTTCAGGGCTATTCCGGCCCGGCTTGGCCCCTAGCTTTGCAAGGCGTTCCCGGTTGCCACGGTCACGATCAGTACGCGTGAGTTAACTGGACGCTTGTCTGGATTCTCTGGAAGTAAGGAATGTAGGATGCACGTCCGAGAAGCTGACCATCTCTTTTGAGAGAGATATCGTAGGGGCGCAGTCCAATTAAAACACCCCATTTCATCGATTCATCCCTGTCTGTAAGTCGCAATCGTAATCGTACTGCATCCAATTCGGACTCCCTTGTCTCGAGCTCGGCACGCACCTTTGCAAGTTCCCTGGAAGAAGCGCTCGATACTGTAAGCAAGGCAGTGCACGGCGACCGTCGTCATTCAAACCTTTTCCACTGCACCCCCGCTCTCACCCTTCATCTCCCCAGCAACTGAATCCAACTCTTCTTTCCCCTCCCATATTTCTCCATTACGTTCCACATGAGTGGCCAATCAGGGCCGTCTCACCTTCAGACCCTCTTCGAGGCTGCCTTTCGAGACTATGAAAGGCAGACGGGAAAGACATTGGCCAATCATCCACTCGCCGAGAAGCTCCAGAGTTGTCACACTGTCGAATCCGTTACCGACCTTCTTCGTGAACAAACAGAAACTTCCGGCGAAATTCGGGGAAAGGACAAAGTTTTGAAACCCCTCAAGAATGTCCTATCAGTCCTACATAACTTTCCTCCGCCTCCGCTGTAAATTTCGGTCACCATCTCGGCCTGGTACGTCCGTAGGCACCGATCACGTTTCAATATCCTTGACTGTCATTCTCTAGCCTCTTCCACCTCTGAACGCGATACACACAAGCCTCGGTATCCTACTATCTGTATGTGACTTTCTTTCGTTCCTGAGCACGCATCTGTGACATCGAACGTATCAGGCGGTCAAGGGTGTCCTTGACGACTATGTCACATTAACCGACTTGCTCGAGTCGGTTGAACATTTTTGAAGCGCCTAGACATCTATACCAAGATCCCTCCTACGCCAGTATGATTGAGATGATCGTCAAGATACTCGTGGAGCTACTCTCCATCCTCGCATTGGCGACCAACAGTTACAGCAAGGAAAACTAAGTAAGTCCGCGTTAAGTGAGATATTATATTACCTGATCATGCAACACAGAAGCGCTTGTCAAGAAGAAGCTTCTCGGGGGAAAGGACATCGAGGCGGTACTTCAGAGATTGGATCGGCTCACTGAGGATGAGGCTCGGATAACTGCGGCACAGACCCTCGAGATTGTCTATGGTCTTTTCCAGAATATGAAGGATGTCGTTGACGGTAAGCAAATCCACTAGACTAATGGTTCATATTGAGTATTCTTCCCTTTAGATGGCAAAACATCGATTACCATGTCCGAAATGCGCTCGGTATGTTCTGTGGGGCCACGATCATAAAGTAACTGAGTAGCTGACTGAGCGGTAGAGATCATGCAGGAACTCGCCAGCGACATGAACAAGTCAAAACGTCAGTCATTTATTGACGTTGCGATTGCTCACCAGAATCACTGAGATTTCCTGACAGGCGACAAATTGGAGCAGGATATTCAAAGATGGCTGTTGCCACCCGACCCATGGAAGAATCACAATATTGCCTGCAAGTCACGCCACCACGGGTCTGCGGCGTGGTTCCTTCATGGCAACACGTACCCAGAATGGAAAGCATCTGAGGCCCGGGTTCCCTTCTATGGGTTCATGCGAAACGTCCGTTAACGCCGATTTCTTATGCCTCTTCCAGAGACTGAACTTTTCCGATTTTGTAGCGGGTGCAGGGAAGAGCGTACTTTGGTACGTCAGACTTTTCGTATTCGTATCTGGAAAGCTTATTGTGTTGGCAGCTCCACAATCATCGACGACATCGACGACATGAGGAAAGCAGGGCTTGCGTCACTGGCATTCTTTTATTGCGATTTTAGAGAAGATCGGAAGAAGGACCTACGCGGACTACTTTCGTCCGTCCTGGTCCAACTTTGTCATCAATCCGACTCCTACAGTGAATTTCTATCCAAGCTGTACTCAGAACACGCCAACGGTTCTCGTCATCCCAGCGACGATGTACTTGCAGGATGTTTAAAGGACCTACTCAATCTCCCTGGAAATGCCCCCGTTTACTTAATCGTGGACGCTTTGGATGAATGTCCGAACACATCGTCCATCCCATCGCCCCGTGACGAAGTCCTAAACCTCATAGAAAAGTTTATCAAATCAGAAATCCCTCATCTGCGTGTATGCGTCACCAGTCGACCAGAGACGGACATCAAGGACGTTCTCGAGCCTTTAGTTCTCTACACTGTTTCCCTGCATGACGAAAGCGGACAAAAGAGAGACATCGAAGATTACATCGAGTCAGTTGTCAATGAGAATCCAAAAAACAAAAGGTGGAAAACGACGGACAAGCAACTGGTCATCGACGTTCTCGCAGGAAAGGCCCAGGGAATGTAAGGCATTGATACCGAATTATTGACTCGCTCATTTATTTCTGTGATGTAGGTTCCGCTGGGTGTATTGTCAGCTGGTCCATATTTGTGGCTGCATCCCAGCACGTATCCGGCATGCACTGGCCGATTTACCGGAGACGCTCGACGGGACGTATGAGCGCACCTTGCGAGAGATCAACAAGGCAGACTGGGATTTCGCGCATCGCCTGTTGCAGTTCGTTGCAGTGGTTACCTACCCGCGTTGCGTAGAGGAA
Source organism: Russula aff. rugulosa BPL654 (assembly GCA_022496225.1). NCBI lineage: Eukaryota > Fungi > Basidiomycota > Agaricomycetes > Russulales > Russulaceae > Russula > Russula aff. rugulosa BPL654. The sequence continues at coordinate 8,414 of WTXE01000676.1, read as the reverse complement.
CTCGCTGAGTTGTTCGCATTCGACTTCAAGGCAGGATCAATTCCGAAATTTCACGATGATTGGCGCCTGGAAGATCCAATACACGCCGTTATGTCCACCTGCCCCGGTTTTCTTGCCATCGTCGATGATAAAGTTATGCCCGGTCGCAAAGTCGTACAGTTCTCTCACTTCTCTGTCAAGGAGTTCTTGACTTCCACCCGCCTTGCTGAATCAAACAATATCATTCTCCGCCGTTATCATATATCCGAGAGATCTGCCATTCCCTCGTGGCACGAGCATGTTCGGGCTATTTGCTACACCTCGACAAGGATATCACCATGTACAGCTTGCGAAAACTACCGTTTGCCAAGTATTTGGCGGATGCCTGGGCTGAACATGCGCGGCTCGGGGATTTGTCGCAAAATGTGAAGGACGGATTGAAAGAACTATTCGACCCAAACAAACCACACCTTGCAGTCTGCATTTGGATACGCGGTTGGGACCCAGTTCTTCCTTACTCGTATCCAAGGCCCCGGTCTGGAAAGCCGTCACTCGGCGGAACTCCCCTGCATTATGCCGCTTGTTGGAACTTACATTCTATAGTAGAGTTGCTCGTCAATGAACACTCACAGGATGTGAACTCACGAAACTCCAGCTCCTCTGCGACACCACTACATTTGGCGTCGGAACACGGACACCTGGAAATGGCTCGCACGCTGATCGAGCGTGGCGCAAGTGTGTCCGCTCGGAGAACCGAAGGCCGGACTCCATTACATCTGGCGTCGTATTCAGGGTGGCCGGAAGTCGCTCGAATACTGATCGAGCGTGGTGCGGATGTGTCAGCCAAGGACAAGTACGGCCATACTCCATTACATCTGGCGTCGCAATCGGGGCGACTGGAAGTTGCTCACATGCTGATCGAGCGTGGCGCGGGTGTATCAGCCCGGAACAAGGACGGCCGGACCCCATTACATCTTTTGTCTTTCGGGGAATTCAGCTATCTTGTATGCGGGGAGCCCAGGAGTCACCCAAAAGTTGCCCGGATGCTTATTGAGCGCGGCGCGGATGTGTCAGCCCAGGACAAGGACGGCCATACTCCACTACGTCTGGCGTTACAAGCGGGGCAACTTGAAGTAGCTTGCATACTGATCGAGCATGGCGCGGCTGTGTCCGCCCCAAACAAGGACGGCCAGACTCTATTACATCTGGAGCTGAAGACGGGGCGACTGAAAGCAGCTCATATGCTGATCGAGCATGGCGCGAATCTGTCAGCCCAGAACAAGGACGGCCAGACTCCATTACATTTGCTGTCTGCCAGGAATTGGGTTGAATATCTTAACTCCATGGAGCCCAGTCGCCCAGAAGTCGCTCGGATGCTTATCGATCGTGGCGCGGATGTGTCAGCCCAGGACAAGGACGGCCAGACTCCAGTGCATCTAGCGTCGCAAGCGGGGCAACTGGAAGTAGCTCGCATTCTGATCGAGTGTGGTGCGAGTGTGTCAGCCCGGAACAAAATGGCCAGACTCCGTTGCATATGGTGTCTCTCAGCAATCGGGCTCCATATCTTGACTCCGAGAAGTCAGATCACCCAGAAGTCGCTCGCATGTTGATTGAACATGGTGCGGATGTCTCAGCCCAAGACAAGGACGGCCGGACTCCGGTACAACTGGCGTTGCAAGCGAGGCAAGCGAAAGTAACTCGCATGCTTATCGAGCATGGCGCGAGTTTACCAGCCGAGAACAATGACGGGAACCCATTGCATATGGGGTATCTTGGGAATTCGAGTTCAAGTTCTGGCAATTTCAGTCATTCCGCAGTCGCTCGCATGTTTAACCGGCCTGGCGCGGATGTGTCAGCCCAGAATAGGATGCGAGGAGGACGGGGGAGAGGACACAGGAGAGGACGCGAAGAGGGTGAAGAGGATGAAGAGGGCACGAGGAGGAGTACGAGGAGGAGAACGTGAGGAGGAGGATGGGTCGACAGTATGCGGTGACGCGGTGACGGTGGGCATTGGATTCAGGGATAGATATGTGTATTCATGCATATTCACTGGCTATCTATCAGCTAAGTCGCTGACATTATGGGTTTTTGGCAGTATACAGTAAGCAGTAAGGTACAATTTGGACGTGTTTGCGTGAGTGGCGGGATGGCCTGATATGTAAGCGAGAAGGACAGTCGAATTGTCACAGCACCGTGAATCGACAGGGAATCCGCCAAATTTTGTGATGGCGCCATGTATTGGGGTTCAGGCAACGCATATGCCGACTTATGGAGAGTAAGAGGAAGAATAGCCCGAGTTGCGGTCGATTTATGTCAATATTACGACCTGCGTGTTTTGTAAACGTCCCACGCTATCAAGCGAGAAAAGAACGGCGAGGGCGACTTGAAAGCTGTTGAATTTGCGTAAAGGTATATGTGTTCTAACACCTGCCATCTACATGCGAAGTTGTAGAGAGTTACTGAAAGTCCTGCATGACCTGTAGGCGATTTACACGAAAAACCTCGCGAAAAACTCAATTTGAATTTGCAAGCTACAATTTGTTCTTGTTTGTTCTGGGAATAGCTTACCGCATTGCTGTGACTTCAGTCACGGTGTCGATCACATCCTCACTGCATCATCGTGTCCTGCTGGAAGAAGATTCTCGGAGCGCTTGATAACCGAGGCAGTGCACGACTGTCCTCGTTCAACCCTTTTCCACCCTTTCCACCGCATCCCACACTGTCCTCCCACTGGCACCACCTCCCTCAGCAAGCCAACTCTTCCTTCCCCTTCCATATTTCTCCTTGACTTCCCACAATCCCACATGAGTGACCAGTCAGGACCGTCTCACCTTCAAACCCTCTTCGAGGCTGCCTTTCGAGACTATGAAAGGCAGACGGGAAAGATATTGGCCAATCATTCACTCGCCGAGAAATTCCAGAGTTGTCACACTGTCGAGTCCGTTGCCGCCGTCCTTCGTGAACAAACAGAATCCTCCAGCGAAATTCGGGGAAAGGACAAAGTCTTCAAGCCTCTCAAGAATGTCCTATCATCTCTACATAAACTTTCTTCCGCCTCCGCTTTAAATTTTGGTCAGCATCTCGGCCTGGTACGTCCGTAGGCGCCGATCGCGTTTCAATGTCCTTGACTGTCATTCTCTAGCCTCTTCCACCTCTGAACGCAATACACACAAGCTTCGGTATCCTACTCACTGTATGTGAATTTCATTCTTCGTCCCTGCGACGTGCATCTTCGTGACATTCGAACGTATCAGGCGGTCAAGGGTGTCCTTGACGATTACGACACATTAGCAGATCTGCTCGAGTCTGTGGAACACTTTTTAAACCGCCTAGACATCTATACCAAGATCCCTCTTACGGTCAGTATGATTGAGATGATCGTCAAGATACTCGTCGAGCTACTCTCCATCCTGGCGTTGGCGACCAAACGATTACAGCAAGGAAAATTTAGTGAGTCCGCGTTGGGTGAGATATTATATTATCTGACTATGCAACGCAGAAGCGCTTGTCAAGAAGAAGCTTCTCGGGGGAAGGACCTCGAGGCGGTGCTTCAGAGGTTGGATCGGCTCACTGAGGATGAGGCTCGGATAACTGCGGTGCAAACCCTCGAGGTTGTCTATGGTCTTTTCCAGAATATGAAGGTTGTTGTTGACGGTGAGCAAATCCGCCAGCCTTATGCCTGGTATTGAGTATTCTTCCGTTTAGATGGCAAAACATCGATTGACCATGTCCGAAATGCGCTCGGTATGTTCTGCGGAGCCACAATGAAGCAACTCAGTAGCTGACGGAGCGGTAGAGATCATGCAGGAACTCGCGGGCGACATGAACAAGTCTAAACGTCAGTCATTTATTGACGTTGCGATTGTTGAACAGAATCGCTGAGATTGTCTGACAGGTGACAAATTGGAGCAGGATATCCGAAGATGGCTGTCGCCGCCCGACCCATGGAAGAACCACAATATTGCCTGCAAGTCACGGCACCGCGGTTCTGCGGCGTGGTTCCTTCATGGTAACACGTACCCAGAATGGAAAGCATCTGAGGTCCCGGGTTCCCTTTTATGGGTTCATGCGAAACGTCCGTTAACGCTAATTTCTTATGCCTCTTCCAGAGACTGAACTTTTCCGATTTTGTAGCGGGTGCAGGGAAGAGCGTACTTTGGTACGTCGAACGTTTCGAACTCCTATCTAGTGAACTTATTGCGTTGGTAGCTCCACAATCATCGACGACACCGATGCCATGAGGAAAGCAGGGCTAGCGTCACTGGCGTTCTTTTACTGCGATTTTAGGGAAGACCAGAAGAAGGACCTACGCGGAATACTCTCGTCCGTTCTGGTCCAGCTTTGTCATCAATCCGACTCCTACTCTGAATTTCTATTCAAGTTGTACTCAGAACACGCCAATGGTTCGCGTCATCCCAGCGACGATGTACTTGCGGGATGTTTAAAGGACCTGCTAAAACTCCCTGGACATGCCCCCGTCTACTTAATCGTGGACGCTTTGGATGAATGTTCGAACACATCCTCCATCCCATCTCCCCGCGACGAAGTTCTAAATCTCATAAAAGAGCTTATCAATCACAAATCCCTCATCTGCGCGTATGCGTCACCAGCCGACCAGAGACGGACATCAAGGATGTTCTCGAGCCTTTGGTTCTCCACACCGTTTCCCTGCATGACGAAAGGGGACAAAAGAGGGACATCGAAGAGTACATCAAGTCAGTTATCAATGAGAATCCAAAAAACAAAAGGTGGAAAGCGACGGACAAGCAACTGGTCATCGACGTCCTCACAGAAAAGGCCCAGGGGATGTAAGGCGTTAATTCCGAATTATTGACGACTCGCTGATTCTGTGATGTAGGTTCCGCTGGGTGTATTGTCAGCTGGTCAATATTTGTGGCTGCATCCCAGCACGTATCCGGCATGCACTGGCCGGTTTACCAGAGACGCTGGACGGGACATATGAGCGGACCTTGCGAGAGATCAACAAGGAAGACTGGGAATTCGCGCATCGCCTGTTGCAGTTCGTCGCAGTGGCTGTCCGCCCGCTTCGCGTAGAGGAACTCGCTGAGTTGCTCGCATTCGACTTCAAGGCAGGATCAATTCCGAAATTTCACGAGGATTGGCGCCTGGAGGATCCAATGCATGCGGTTCTGTCTACCTGCTGCAGTTTTCTCACCATTGTCGACATTTCTTATTCCCACCGCAAAGTCGTACAGTTCTCTCACTTCTCGGTCAGGGAGTTCTTGACTTCCGCCCGCCTTGCTGAATCAAACGACATTATTCTCCGTCGTTATCATATTTCCGAGACACCTGCTCATACCATCGCGGCACGAGCATGTTTGGGCTATTTGCTACACCTCGACAAGGATGTCACCATACACAGCCTGGCAAGACTACCTTTTGCCGAATATTCTGCGGAATACTGGGTTTCCCATGCGCGGGTCGAGGATGTGTCGCAAAATGTGAAGGACGGATTGAAAGAACTATTCGACCCAAGGAAACCACACCTTGCAGCCTGCATCTGGATATACAACCCAACTCTTCGTGCATGGAGACGAACACTCTGTTCTGAAAGGCCGCCACCACTCCGCGGAACTCCCCTGCATTATGCCGTTTTTTGGGACTTACATTCTATGGTGGAGTTGCTCCTCAATGAGTACCCACAGGATGTGAACTCTCGAGACTTCACCGACTCTGCGACACCCCTACATTGGGCGTCTGAACAAGGGCGTCTGGAAGTAGCTCGCATGCTGATCGAGCGTGGTGCGGATTTGTCAGCCCGGGACAAGGACGGCCGGAGCCCGTTACATATCGTATCTCTCCGGGATCGGTATTCATATCTTGATTTATATCTTGACTCCAAAAAATCCAGTCACCCAGAAGTCGCTCGCATGCTTATCGAGCGTGGCGCGGATGTGTCAGCCCAGGACAAGGACGGCCAACCTCCATTACATCTGGCGATACAGGGGGGGCGACCGGAAGTCACTCACATGCTGATCGAGCTTGGCGCGGGTGTGTCAACCCGGAACAAAGACGGCCAGACTCCACTACATCTGGCGTCGCAAGCGGGGCGGTCGCTGAGAATCGCTTACAAGCTGATCGAGTGTGGCGCGGATTTGTCAGCACAGGACAAGGACGGCCACACTCCACAGTACATCTGGCGTTGTCGTCGGAAGCGGAAATCGCTTACAAGCTGATCGAGTGTGGCGCGGATTGTCAGCCCAGGACAAGGACGGCCAGACTCCAGTGCATCTGGCGTTGCAAATGGGCGACTGGATGTAGCTGACTTGCTAGTCGAGCGTGGCGCGAGTGTGTCAGGCGACATCAGGAGGACCCCATTAGATATGGCGCTTCTTGGGGATTTGCATCCATCATCTTTTGCCTCTGTCTTTGTCAATTATCCAGAAGTCACTCGCCCCATATTTACCCACTTTACTGAGCCTGGCGCGAATGGGCTGGGGGGCAGGAGAGCAGACGCGAGGAGGAAGAGGAGTCTTAGAGGACGCTACTCGGAGGATGGCCCGGATGGGATGAGAGTAGCCCGTGAGGCCGTGAGGGAGCAGATGCCTGGATGCATATGGTTGCGGATGGTTACCTTATCGAGTACCAATGCCTATGCACTCAGTATATTCTTGCGAGTCATTCATTCATGAAGGCTGATAGCTTCTACAGGCGGGTCGATTTGCCAAAGCTCATGGCAATAACTTTGGCTCTGTCATAAAATACATGCAAAGTCGTTGTACTTACACCAAAGCTCGAAAGTAACTTCACCTCTCGGCGAACTTGCTCTTGGTTGGCCGTGAAGATATTTGCAAAGTTTTGCTATAAATGCACGGTTTTCCTGATGCTGCTTGAACAAGTGAACCATTACCAACACATGAATCCGAAGGAAAGGGTTTAAAAAAAGTCCAAACAGCCGCTTTCCCTGATGTGATTCACATACTCATTCGACGACAGTCCCCGTTTCCGACTCAGAACAAAGTGCGATAGAACGTGCGCACCGCATCAACGCCGACCACATTCGACCAGAACGTCGCACCGTCGTCCGCAGCCGCAGCCGCTGGCAACCAAAGTCCCACATCGTCTGGGCGGACTCCGTAGAAACGCATGAAGACACGGGGGTGATGTCAGGCGGGGGCGAGATGCGCATCCGAGCCACTTTTCGTACGATGACTGCGCGATGAAGCGCAAGGCGATGTATTTGTGTTTGAGTGAACTCGGCAACCAATATCTGCGTAGCCCCGGGAAAAAAGAAAAAAATTGGTTTCGTGAGATTTATCGGGCTCGGACCTGGTGAAGAGAGGGAGCGTACGTTAAAGAGGTATGGGCCTCGGTGTATAGTGTGAGTGCTTGAGTGCCGCGTCTAGGTAACTCGGATTCTGCCTATCGGGAGAAGGATTGAGTCGCCGGGCCCAGAGACGGACGGGATGGATCAAACGATTCGATGTCCTGTACATGGGTTGTCGCACGACAGGTGTCTGGCGTGACGATATCCGAGAAAAAAAAAAAGGATTAATTGTGCCGGGGCAACCAAAACAGCGTAACATACTTGCTTCCCAGTTAAGAAAGGCCACTTCCACTCCCCGGTCATGTCCACGGGTCTGCCTCAGATTCTGCTCCGACGATCCAGGTTAAGGATTGCGCAATGATTTTTTTTTTTTCGCGTGACGGTATGGCGGTCTGGGACAAGGGATATATCGCCGAAAAACACGGTCCCTCCGAACAGATGGAGGGAAGAGATGACTCGGACGGACTTTCAAACACTTGTGGAGCAGCCACTCGGAGTACACCGATCGTGGCATCCCTGGACAGGAAACGGCTCGTCAGCCAGGACAAGACTACAGACCATGGTGATGGTCGCATCAGCTTCGAGAGCATTGATTACCGAGTAAAGATGGGATGTTCATTAGACTGTTCCAGCCCAGCTTTGGTCTCAGACTCCCATTAAAAATCTGGTTGACACGATATACGCGAGTGAGCTATCTGGAAGTATATGGCAATGGGAAAGGAATGTACGCGTATACAATGCACGTCAGAAAAGCCGGCCATTTCTTTTGATAGAGATATCGTAGGGTCGTAGTCCAATTAAAACGCCCCGCTTCATGGCTTCATCGAGCTTCATCCTTCGACGGACCCACGTTGCGAGACTCCGTCGATTGGCTTTGACGCTATTTTGGCTTCGATAGCTCGCGCGCATTTCATAAACCAACGAGTTACTCTACTTGGACATCCTCTATTCACGGAACTTCCAGAAGTCTGGGTGCGTAATTTGTCTGCCTCTGCTTTAATTTTAGTCAAACTCTTCTCCACATCTGTAAGTCGTACGATCGTAATCGTACTGCCTCCAATTCGGACTCCTTTGCCTCGAGCTCGGCACGCACGTTTGCAAGTTCCTATTCTTTTCATATTGTCTGATCTGCGGGTCGTAAGATAGT
>WTXE01000675.1:0-11792 GCA_022496225.1 Russula aff. rugulosa BPL654 | reverse complement strand
CATAATTTCTGATGCTCATTCAGATACACGATCACCTGATTGTGCCCTGAAAACGTACCGAGGGTTTCCTTAAGATGGCCAACCGATACCTCGCCATCTACAGGGAAATATCATATCCTCAACACCCAGCAGGCGGCAAGCTTGGTAGATTTGCTCACCGCCCATCACCACCTTCACATTCCCGACAAGACCATGGACGACCTTGAGGATCTGTGCTACGGTTTGCCGAGCCTCGTCCTGTGTCAATCGGTCTAACCTCTGGACCATCGCCTCCATCTTCTTCTCGCCAACAAGCTTCCCAACAAGTTTTTCTTCATTCATAAGTCAGGTAATAGATTCCCTCACCGACGATGAACTCACTGAGTTTTCCCTGCTTTGTCTCTTTGGTCGTCGACGCGAGTGTGGAGAGCAGCTCCACGAGTATCTTGACGATCATCTCATTCATGGCCTCTGTGGGAGGGATCTCGGTATAGATCTCGAGGCGATTGAGGAAGTGCCGATGGACTCGAGCAAATCGGCCAGGGCACAGTAGTCATCTATGACGCCCTTGACCGCCTAATACGCTTAATTGTTACAAAGATGGGCACTCAGCGACTAAATATAGGTACATACAGAAAGTAGAATACCGAGGGCAGTCTGTATTGCTTTCACGGGCTGGAGATGCCATAGGATGAGTCAGAGACGTTGAACTTCATCTCGGTGCCTACGGACATACCAAGCCTACAGCAGAAGAAAGTCTATGCAAAATGGTTAAGACCTTTTTGAGTGGCTTCAAGACTTTGTCTTTGTCGCGGAATTCCTTGAATTCTTGCGCTTGTTCCCGAAGAATGGCAGTAACGGACTCGACGGAGTTACCATCCTGGAGGCGCTCGGCGAGAGGATGTTTGGCCAATTCTATGCCCGTCTGCTGCTTGTAGTCCTCCAAAGCGGCCTCAAAGAGCACACGTAAATGTGAGGATCCTGGCTGGTCTGTCATGTCAAAATTGAGGGAGGAAATGTGGATTGGAAGGGGTTTTGGTTCGCTGGGAGGAAATGGTGGGGAGATAATGGGATGCGGCGGTGATAGAGGGTTGAATGGATGGTCCGTGCCGCACGACGACCACGTTGCTCATAGATATCACAAACGGTCACGAGGTATGCCAAAAGCGATGGGGCGTAATTGGTGGAAATTTGATGAGCGCTACGGTTGAACGTTGAGCTGAGCGCTTTTGAGCCCAAGGCAGGAATGGGATCTTGCACAGGGCATCCCGTTTCGGTGAGTTGAAAGCGCTGAGCACCTGTATCCGAGCCAAACGCAGATGCAAGGTGATCCCTCCGAAAATCACCAATTTCAGAATTCTATCGAAGACGCCATGCCAAGGACAGATATGGCAACCGCATGGCTGTGAGTGAAAACAACGAGGCTCCGCTATCTCGGCGCAGCCGCGCGGCAGTACGGTCCGTCTTATTCCCGCAAGACTCTTTCCAAAATCGACGCTGAGTGCTTCTTCCTCATGATGTCCGTCACTAGTTGTTCCATTCTCAACGTTCCACAAAGACCACCCGTAGAAAACGAGTTACGCTTCTCAAGACGCCGCCGATTCGGAGGTGGATCAATGTACGTTCCTACGTTGCGCGTGAAGAGTCTTGACTTGACGGGTTCCAGTACCATCTCGGTGGTCTCATCCCCAATTCTGAGTCTGCCTCTGTCTCTGCCAGTGCATTTACCCCACAAGTCGTCGGAATGCCGCGTGCTTCTCTATCCTTGGGCAAGACCATGTACCCCAGCGTCAAGTTCAGTTTCGGCCTCGGATGCACCACCACCATGAGCATACAAACGCGCGATAACGCGATCCAGAGTGTAGCCACGCGTTTTCAGTGTTGATCACACGAAGCCGACAACAAGCATACAGACCCTTCTCCCGAATGGCTCAAGAGATTCTTACCATGATTCTTTTCTTTGTTTGGCTTACGATTGTGAGTACTGTTTCGTATTTCGTCTACTCCCTGAGCTTCAGAATGGTGACCCTTCAAAGTTCCGTCATTGCGTGAGTGGCGCTTCTGTGCCTTCTCCCTCCCTACCCGTACTACGTCGTCACGTGCCACTGACTCGCTCTCATCCAACTTCTACTTGATCTACCTGACCTATTTATCTACTCTACTGATGTTGGCAAAATAGAGGTCGGGACTGCCTCCATTTAGAGGGTCAGATACCTGAAGAATAAATTGACGCCTTTCGTCGTCATTTTGAAGGTAGACCGCGGGAAAGGCGAGGGATAGGCGAGTCGAGAACGTTGACTTGGTAATGTTATCGACTTATCGATTTATTCTTTGGAGAGAACGAAAATATTGTATTTGTATCTGACCTGTCGGTCTGGAGAGGGTAATTATATATATCAATAGTCATCGTAAGGTATAGCTGAACGCCATGATCTGAGAAACCGACTCGGAGGTGACAACAAGTTAAAAGGAGGGTAAGAGAGGTATATACGACCAGAAATATGTTCATGTGTTATAGATCCGAGGGGCGGCATTCGCACCTGAGTCATTCGGCGTCATATCATAGTGGCCCGCAGTACCGTTAGCAATGTAGGGTGATGGTGTCCTAACGACGCCTGTGCGTGAAGGTCCACCTGGACAGAGGATCGATGGCAATAACTTTTCCTTCGTTGGCGCCGCATCTGGGGGAAGTGGTGGTAACGCTATGCCTTCGCCCTTCGAAGACTGTTTGTGGGGAAGGACAATACAGATGGCTGTGTTGATAGACACCGTTGAGCCAATGGCCAGGTAGTACCTACCCCTTGTCTAGAACCCTGCTTTGACTTAGGCCGTGGTACCTGTCCACCAAGGCTAGACCGAAGGTAGCAGCTGGGACACCACGCACTCGGGCCTTCGGGAAACGGGCTATTGGGTTCGTACAAGTGGTTCCGTGGGTTTTGCGATTCAGCAGGGCAAGGCCAGCAGCGGACGAAAGTCACCTTGAGATGAAATGTCTCCGCTAGTCCGCGCTGGGTTCCTTCAGACACAATCTATCCTGGGTGTTCAGCCTGCAGCGACCTGGGGCGAGAAATTGGGACGCACCATCGAGATCACCAGACTTCGAAGTATAGGTAATATCGACAGTTGCCTCACCAAGGGGTTCGTATTCCTTCCTCTCTTCCGAGAATGCAGATATCAGAAATCGCCCTCGCCCTCGCCATCTCCATCGGTGGTCCAGGAAGAATAGCGATACGCTGCTTCACTTGCCGTACTCATGGCAAGGTGCGATGAGCGGACCATTCGTGTTCAACACAGTGGCAGCACGCTGCAGCCACACATTGAAGATTTGAACAATTCGTCAACCAGTGCATTCTCACCAATCGACCCAGCGAGCTAAAGCACATCCGTACATCAGTAATCAATCACCCAGCCGGAAAAAAAACTTACTCTATGCACGAGGGTCGGTATAACTGCCTGTGACAGTGGAGATTGTCTCTTTAAGGGCATGACAGCTTCGGGATTAGACCTTGCTAGCAGCTCACAAAGTTGACTCAGGTCCCGTGTTCCGTGCACGGCAAGATAGGTATCATCTCACATCTCCTCTGATGGGGCCAGAGGCGTATGCTGAGTTGGATGGGGGAGCGCAGGATGTGATGTTGGAGAGCAGGAAGGACGGGCGGGGGAGGGAACATTGAGGGGCAGCCCAGCATGGCGGAAAGTTTGTTGTTGACCGAAGGAAGCCATGGGGTTGACACCTGAAACGGGAGCAGGCGAGTTCCTTACTGGAGGTTGCTGGAGCGGCATTCCAGTATTGATGCTCAACAACTTGATTTGCTCTGGGAATGTACGAACGGATTGGTCGAGTTATCTAGTCACTGACTAAAGAAAAGTTAACTGGTGCACAAAATCAATTCGAAATGGAACCTTACCGGCCTTACCAGCGATCCAGGGCGAGAGAGAGTCGACGCGTCGGAAAGCAGATCGAGACTACTGTAGGGGCGCTGGGGTCTGTGCGAGCGCGGCCAAGGGTACAGCGTTCATGAATTGTTGTTCATTTGTTTTGTTCCTGGGCCACTCGGGTTCGAACCCGTTCGGACACGTTCTCATTCCGCATTTCCGCAACAAATTATTATACTTCCACGCAATTCATGATCTTCAAAACCAAGAGGAGAGTTTCCTCACTACTACCCCAACCCTGGGTAAGCCTACTCCTCATTATTACTCCCATCCGCTAACTCGACCTTCTTCTCCTTTGAATAAACCACACGAACACGACGCCACCGAAATACAGGAAGTGTGTGACAAGGTCGTCCAGCAGGCTATTGCCAACTTAGAAGAACCGGGATATAAGTGTAGCAGCGTGAAGGTCATCGGTGCGCCCCTAGGTCATAATTAATCCCCGCGTGCTAATCAGTAAGTGACTACAGTAGGCGTCACCAATAGCGCTTGACAACGGTGGTATGGAGCCGCAAAACATGCAGGTCGTTATCCCGCACGATCGTATGGGATGACTCTCGCACCCGTGAAGTGATCGCGCGTTACGAACATCTGCTCAGGACGCAAGGAATTATGGTCAATGGTCAAATGGGTAGTGGAGCAGACAGCACTGAGGGCGTTAAGGAGTTGTAAGGCCACCTTCTCTGGAGTTCAACGCTGCCGCTAATTAATCTGGCTTAGGACCGGCCTCCCACTTTCCGCGTACTTCTCCGTGATCAAGCTACGATGGATGGTCGATAATTGGGAGGATGTGCGCAGGGCGCACGAGGCTGACGACCTCGCATTTGGCACCGTTGAGTCTTGGAATGCATACGTCAGTCTTGGGCCACCCCGCTCCCTTTTTCCTACGCCGCGCGCGAAAGAGTCTTCGCGGGTACTACTGTATGACCAACTCGGTGGTTTTGTCCCCAATCCCGAGTCTGCATCTGCAAGTGCGTTTGTCACACACACAAGCCGTCGGGATGCTGCGTGCTTCTCTATCATTGGCAAGACCATCGTGCCCCAGCGTCTGGTTCAGTTTCGGCCTCGGATGCACCACCACCATTAGCACGCAAACGCGCGATCCAGAAAGTGTGGCCACGCGTCTTCAGAGACGACGACGAGCATACAGATTCGTCTCCCGGAGGCTTACGAATGTGGGTACTGTCGTGTTTCGTCTATTTCCTCTGCCTCAGAATGGAGACCTTTTCAAAGTTCCGTCATTGTGAGTGGTCCTTCCCCTACCCCCGTAGTCGTATCCCAATAACTTCGCTCTCTCACACCTCACTTCTACTTGATCTACCTGGTCTATTTATCCACTCTACTATTTTGAGATTAAGGCAAATAAAGGGTCGGAGACTGCCTCCCGTTTGAATGTCAGATACCTTAGAAATAAATTGAGACTTTTCGTCATGCAGACCGCGGGAAAGGCAAAGACGTTGACTCAGTAACGTTATCGGCTTATTCTTTATTTAAAGAGAACGAAAGTATTGTATTTGTATCTAACCTGTCGGTCTGGAGAGGGTAAATGAATATATCACACATAGTTATCGTAAGGTATAGCTGAAGGCTGTAATCCGAGAAACCGACTCGGAGGTGACAACCAAGTAAAAAGGAGGCAGGGTATGGGAGGTATATATACGACCATGTGAACTAGTAAGAAAGTTGATATGTGATAGATCCGAGGGGTGGTGAGCATACGAAATCCGGAAGGTTATGACTCAGTGGGGGTGATGGCTTGCAGGGGTGCGGGTAGTAGTACGGGGGTTTAGATGAACTGCTCGTTGGCTTGAGTATGTGAGCCGGTTTCAAGTATCGAGGTCATTCCCTGCCTCGTTGCTCCCCGATGTGATCACAGGGGTAGAAGAGGATGGCGACTCTGAAATACTTGGGCTGCGAGTCAGGGTTACAGGGCGGCCTCTGCATTCTGGCGGGCGTCGATGAATGCATCACTGACGTCGCCACGAGCTCCTGCAGCTATGTAACAGCTCCAGAGGAAGCTCTCCATCGTCCGGTCGTAGACTATGGGAGAGTTCTCCGACGAGCAGATGGTGGATGCGATTCGGAACAGACATCGGTATGCGGATGCGGTGACACGGTCACGCTGCTCAAGAGCGAGGCTATATCATTTTCATCTTCCACGGTAACGTCGCAAACTTGATCATCGTAATCAATAATGAGTGGAAGGCGAGGAGAATGTGCCAACATACCTGGTGTACCACCTGTACAGACACAGCAAAGACGGAGGTAGGATGCAGACCCAAGTATGAGATTCCGCCCTCTTTAATAAACGTACCCGAGCTTGTTCCACCATTTTTCACGGTCCATCTCTTCCCTCCGGCGAGAAGGTAACCGTCATCCTCATCTCCGTCAAACTGCAGGTCGATAGAGACAAAAGATATTAAGGAGCGAATCATCGTCCAGGATATGTATCGACGCAGTGCGTGCCAGCGGACTGTTCCCGTGAGCTATGTTTACTCCCAATCTGATAAACATGACAGGTGAAAGGGGCGTACCTCCGCAGTTGGGACTCGCTATCGTGTATTGCACCTTGGCTGATTCTTTCGGTGGATGAGGTAGACGGAGCGAGATAAGACATGCCAGGAGAGTAGGTATGAGGTATGAAGGGTGATGTGGTAGAAGATAAACGTCGGCTTGACTCGGACTCGTGTAAACCTGGTGAAACTTTGCGGGAACGGTTCAGATCAGGGGCGCGTAACTGCCCTGTTTCGCAGGGCTAGTCTTTGGTTGACGCTTGTTTGCGCAGCCATGGATAATGGGTGCAGCGGATCAGTGAGAGAGAGAACATGCGAAGGGGCTGGGCGATAGCGTCGCAAGTCGCAACTTGTATTGCGCCACGTGTGGTTGGACCTTGCCACTTCAGGCTCGTTTGGCGCCAGACCAGGTCGCGCTTTTCCGAACTCGATGCTGCGTGCGGATCCTTGTCCTGTATTTTTCTTCCTCATGGCGTCCGTCACTAGTCGTTCCCCTTTATCCATTCTCAATGTCCCACGAAGACCACCCATATAAAACAAGTTACGCTTCGCAAGACGCGCACGATTCGGATTTCGGAGGTGGATTACTGTACGTCTCCTACGTCGCGCGCGAAGAGTCTTGACGGGTTCCAGTACCAACTCGGTGGTTTCATCCCCAATTCTGAGTCTGCGTCTGCATCTGCCAGTGCGTTTGCCCCACAAGTCGTCGGAATGCCGCGTGCTTCTCTATCATCGGGCAAGACCATCGTACCCCAGCGTCAGGTTCAGTTTCGGCCTCGGATGCACCACCACCCATGAGCATGCAAACGCGCGATCCAGAGAGTGTGCCACGCGTTTTCAGTGTTGATCACACGAAGCCGACGACAAGCATACAGATCCGCTCCCGGATGGCTCGAGAGACCCTTACCGCGATTCTTGTTTGGCTTACGAATGTGAGTACTGTCGTGTTTCGTCTTCTTCCTGGAGTTCCTGTGCCTCAGAATGGTAGCTCCTTCAAAGCTCCGTCATTGCGTGAGTGGCCTTTCTCCCTACCCCCGTACTACTGTAGTCGCGTGTCAATGACTTCGCTCTCTCATCCAACTTCTACTTGATCTACCTGACCTGACTGTTTATCCACTCTACTGTTTTGAGATGATGGCAAATAGAGGTCGGGACTGCCTCCCGTTCGATGTCAGATACCTCAAGAATAAAATGAGCCTTTCGTCGTCATTTTGAAGGCAGACCGCGGGAAAGGCGAGGGCAAGGCAAGCCGAGAACATTGACTCGGTAATGTTATCGACTTATCGACTTATTCCTTGGAAGAGCGAAAATATTGTATTTGTATCTAACCTGTCGGTCTGGAGAGGGTAAATGTATATATCACATAGTCGTCGTAAGGTATAGCTGAAGGCTATGATCTGAGAAACCGATTAGAAGGTGAAAAACAAGTTAAAGGAGGTTATGAGAGGTATATACGATATGTGAAACTAAGAAATATGTTCATGTGTCATAGATCCGAGGGACAATATTCGCACCTGATGGCGTCATATGGTGGTGGGCCGCAGTATCGTTGGCAATGAGGGCTGATGGTGTCCCAACGACGCCTGTGCGTGAAGGTCCACCTGGACAGAGGATCGATGGCACGAGCTCTTCCTTCGTTGGCGCCGCATCTGGGGGAAGTGGTGTAACGGCATGTCTTCGCCTTCGAGGACTGTCTGTGGGGTAGGGACAATACAGAGGCTGCGTTGATTGACTCCGTTAAGCCAATGGTGAGGTAGTGGTACCTCCTTTATCTAGAACCCTCGTTTGAGTTAGGCCGTGACACATGTCCACCAGGGGCTAGATCCGAAGGTAGCAACTGGGACACCACGCACTCGGACCATTGGGCAACGGGCTGTTGGGTTCGTACAAGTCGTTCTGTGGGATTTGCGATTCAGCGGCGCAGGGCCAGCAGCGGGAAAAAGTCACTTGAAAGAAATCGCGAGTCTGCGCTAGGTTCCTTCAGACTTCATGGCACAATCCGAATGTTGAGCCTACAGCGATCTGGGAAGAGAAAGTGGGGCGCACCGTCGAAATCACCACACTTCAAAGTATAGGTAATATCGACAGTTGACTCACCAAGGGGTTCGTAGTCCTTCCTCTCTTCCGAGAATGCAGATCTCAGAAATCGCCCTCACCATCTCCATCGAAGGATAGCGATACGCTGCTTCATTTGCTGTACGCTTGGCAAGATGCGAGCGGTGCAAGGTGCGATAAGCGGATCCTTCGTGTTCAACACAGTGGCAGCACGCTGCAGCCACATATGAAGACTTGAACAATTCATCGACTGGTGCACTCTTACCAATCGCCCCAGTGAGCTAAAGCCCATCCGTACATCAGTAATCGATCACCCAGCCGGGGAAAAAACCTTACTCTATGCACGTGCGTCAGCATAACTGCCTGTGACAGTGGGGATATCTCTTTAAGGGCATGAGAGCTTCGGGATTAGACCTCGCCAGCAGCTCACAAAGTTGACGAAGGACCTGTGTTTCCATGGTAAGATAGGTATCATCCGCATCTCCTCTGATGGAGCAGGAGGCATATGCTGAGTTGGAGGGGGAGCGCAAGATGCGATGTTGGACAGCAAGGATGCTAGAGGAAAATCACGGTCCCTGCGTGCCTGGCTGAGGGCGGGGCGGGGAGGGGGTCCATAGACCTGTGGAACATTGACGGGCAGCCCGGCATAGCGGAAAGTTTGTTGTTGACCGAATGGAGCCTATGTAGGGTTGACACCTGAAACGGGAGCAGGCGAGTTCCTCACTGGAGCCTGCTGGAGCGGCATACTAAAGAAAAGTTAACTTGGTACGCAAATCAATTCAAAATGGGTCCCTATCAGCGATCCAGGAGGAGAGTGTGTCGACGCGTCGGAAGGCAGAGGCCTTCACGGTACCGTGACATTTGTTTGTTGCTCGGGTTCGAACCCGTTCGGACACGTTCTCATTTCCGAACAAATTATTTACTTATCACGCGATCATCATTTCAAAACCGAGGCGTTTCCTCAGTACTACCCAAACCCAGGGCAAGCCTATTCCTCTTTACTGCTCCCGTCCACTAACTCGAGTTCCTTCTCTGATTAGATGGCGCGAACATGACGCCACCGAAATACAGGAAGTGTGTGACAAGGTCGTCGAACAAGCTATTGTCAACTTAGAAGAAGCAGGATATCAGCGTAGTAGCGTAAAGGTCATCGGTGCGCCCCTAGGTCATAATTAATCCCCGCGTGCTGATCAGAAAGTGACTAGGCGTCACCAATCAGCGCGAGACAACGGTCGTGTGGAGCCGCAAGACAGGCAAACCGTTATCCCGTGCGATCGTATGGGATGACTCTCGCACCCGTGGAGTGGTTGCGCATTACGAACATCTACTCGAGACGCAAGGAATTATACAATTATGGTCAATAGTCAATTGCACAGCGGAGCAGACGGCGCTGAGGGCCTCAAAGAGTTGTAAGGCCACCTTTTCTGGAGATCTCTCGCTTACGCTGCCGCTAATTAATCTGGCTTAGAACCGGCTTCCCGCTTTCCACGTACTTCTCCGTGATCAAGCTCCGATGGATGATCGATAATTGGGAGGATGTCCGCAGGGCGCACGAGGGGCTGACGACCTTGCATTGGGAATGGTCGAGCCCTGGATAGCATACGTCAGTCTCGAGCAACCCCGCTCTCTCCTTTTATTCTCGCGCGCCCGTCATTGAGACCTAGGCAGAATTTGCTCGGTGGCGTGTGCGCAGGTCAACATATTAGCGAAGTGAGCAATGCAATGAATGCATCGCGGACGATTTTGCTCAACATCCGCACACTCGAGTGAGATCCTATTCTTCTGCAATTTTTCGGAATACGGGAATCGGTTCTACCGCGTCTCGTGTTGACGAGCGAGGTGTACGGATATCTGGCGTACGGGCCCCTCAAGGGCGTGCCGCTTGGTGGTCTCGTTGGCGACCAGCAAGGCGCGCTCATCGGTAACAAGTGCCTTACTCAGGGCGAAGCCAAATGCACAATGGTACCGGCGCGTTCTTGTTGTTCTGCACGGGCACCGATATCTTGTACAGCAACCATGGACTGCTTAGTACGGTGCGTAAATCGCGACGTTTCTTTGATGTAGGGATTGATAACGCTTCGCAGGTTGCATATCGATTAGGTTCCCAAGGAAAGACTGTCTATGCCTTGGAAGGAGCCAGTAAGCGAGAGCTTGAGCACTAAATACTCGTGTTATGCAAGTAATGCTGACTTTCTCTTAGTTGCGGTTGCAGGAAGTGCTATCAAATGACTGCGCGATTCTATGAAGATGATCAAAACCGCCGATGAGATCAACACACTCGCGGCTCGGTGACCTCCACCTCAGGTGTCTACTTCATAACTGCCTTCTCCGGTCTGCTGGCACCGTATTGGGATCCCGGTGCAACGGGCCTTCTCGTCGGCTTGACATCATACACAACACCAGCGCACATCGCGCGCGCGACGCTCGAGGCGAACGCCTTCCAGACGCGGGCGGTGATAGATAGCATGAAGCTAGACTCCAAGTCGGAGCTCGCGCATCTCAAGGTGGACGGCGGCATGACGAACGGGGACGTCGCGATGGAGGTGCTTGCCGATATGGGCGGGTTCGAGGTCGCGCGGCCTGAGATGCGCGAGAGTACCGCGTTGGGTTCTGCACTCCTTGCTGGAGCTGCGATTGGCTTATTTGGGTGGGATTTGGCCAGGCCGGAGACGCTTGCAAGCGTCAATACGGCGCGTAGCACTCACTTTTTGCCGAGATTAGGGGAGGAGGAACGTAGTGAGGCTTGGAGGGGTTGGCTGCGCGCTGTTGACCGGTCACGCGGGTGGATAGAGACTGTTGAGTGATCGTGTAGAGTCTTCCCTCTGGAGGCGAGGGTGGACAAGGCAAACACCGGTCTTCAAATAATCTCACAGGTTTCTTTCAGTGTTCACTTACTAGCTATTTCCCGGGCCCTGGGTGACCACTAGTTATATATAACACCCTAAAGGGCGATTCCGGTCCGTGAACACTATCAATTGAGTATTGTCTCTTCTATAAGCATAAGCTACGTGTCTGCTCGGACGGAAACAGAAGAGTGACATGGGGTATTCGTACGTCGCGGTCATCATAAAGTAATATGCTTAGCGCTATAACCAAAGAAACCGAAGCGACAAACAAAATTCGAAGGTAGACGGGGACGAGAAGTGTACGACACGTGACACTAAAAATACGTTCATTAGGGTGATCTTTGATCTGACAGTGTTCGGCGTTACTAAATCCTGGTTCGAGAAGTTCATGCGTCCAGCGGGATGAAAGCTGGTAGGGGTAGAGGCCGCGGAGGTTGGATGGACGGCTCAGTGGTTGGCATAT
>WTXE01000674.1:0-11796 GCA_022496225.1 Russula aff. rugulosa BPL654 | reverse complement strand
TTGCCCTTACCAACCCCACCTCATCACGGGACGTTGGTACATGTGCATCTGGCTGCTTTGGGTCGAAATGCGGTGACTTGCTATAGGTTGTGATGAGCATCTGCGTTGCCAGATTAATACATGTGCAAGACAGCTGTTGTTCTTAGTATCTGGGATCATTAAGATCCCAGACAAGTCAGATCGATGCACCTGAGTTTTCTCTTTTTTGAATTGTACTTCTTGCCTGTAGTAATCTTCAGTCACGAAGCAAATTCCTTCATCATGGTTCTGTTGTTGCTGCGTTGTCGCAAGTGACGTGGCCAACCTTCGCAATGAAGGATAAGCATAGTGATTCATTGATAACGTAGCTTTGCTTACCATATGCTCAATTCCCACTCGTTTGATAATCTTGAATAAAGCCTGGCCCAACCGTTCACCATTATGCATATTATTTAGCCATGTGAAAGCAATCAGAGCACTCTTGAGTTCCCATTTTCCGGGTGTTGGCTCTTTGATCCAATGTGCTATGACTGCGAAATATCCATCTGTATTGCTTGCTTGCCACCCATCACACGTTAAGCTAACTTCACCTTGAACAGTAGGACCCTGGGAAATGATGAGAAAAGAATGAAAAACCAATGGAACACGTACTTTGAGTTGGGCTTTCAACATTGTAAGGTGATTCTTGAACATCCGTATGATTTCTGCTCGGGTTGCCTTTCGACCTGGAATGTTGATGCCGCTTGTTGCACAAGATGCAACGTCAATTAACTCCTTAAACTTAGGATGTTCAAAAGCTTGGATTGGCTGTAAAGAAAGGTAATGAAACCGAAGATTTAGCTGTAAGAATGAATTCCTTACCTGATTCGTTGCCACACAAGCCACTCCACTGCTACTTGGCGGAAGAGCTTGTCCGAGTAGCGGATAACCTCCTCATAGGGCTTCTTCTCTCTAAGATCACGATCCAAAGTAAGTGTCACCTCTTCTGCAGCCGCCTTCCGCATCTTCACGTCTCCAGGAAGCTTTGACAGGAAGTTGGTACATTTTGCCCAGTTGCGATACGTGCTCTAAATGCATTAGTAGGAGTCAAAAAACTACAACCTTTTTACCGCAAAGCTTAATAAGGTGGGTCCAAATAAGACAGGTATAGCTGTCTCATCTAGATACAGTTTTAGACAGCAAACATGTCAAGCCAGAAATACAATTCTAACAGCAAATGTGTCTCTTTAGCGATACAATTTAGACAGCAAATCTGTCTGGCTAGGGATACAATTTAGACAGCAAATGTGTCTGGCTAAGGATACAATTTAGAAAGCAAACATGTGTCATTAGAAATACAGTTTGAACAGGAAACCTGTATTACCTGTCTAGTTAGAAATACAGTTTACACAGCAGACCTGTCAGGTTATAAATACAGTTTAGACAGCAAACCTGTCTGGTTAGAGATATAGTTTAGACAGCACACTTGTCTAATTAAAGATACAGTTTAGACAGCAATTCTGTCTCATTATGGATACAGTTTAGACAGCAAACATGCCTAATTAAAGATACAGTTCAGACAGCAAACCTGTCTAGTTAGAAATATAGTTTAGACAACAAACCTGTCTAGTTAGAGATACAGTTTAGACAGCAAACCTGTCTGGTTAATACAGTTTAGACAGCAAACCTGTCTAGTTAGAGATACAGTTTAGACAGCAAACCTTTCTAGTTAGAGATACAGTTTAGACAGCAAACCTGTCCGGTTAGAGATACAGTTTAGATAGCAAACCTGTCTGGTTAGAGATACAGTTTAGACAGCAAACCTATCTAGTAAGGAATATAGTTTAGACAGCAAACCTGTCTGGTTAGAGATACAGTTTAGACAGCAAACCTGTTTGGTTAGAGATATAGTTTAGATAGCAAATCTGTTTAGTTAGATATACAGTTTAGACAGCAAACCTGTCTGGTTAGAGATACAGTTCAGACAGCAAACCTGTTTGGTTAGAAATACAGTTTAGAAAGGAAACCTGTCTGGTTAGGAATACAGTTTAGACAGCAAACCTGTCTGGTTAGAAATACAGTTTAGACAGCAAACCTTAGAGATACAGTTTAGATAGCAAACCTGTCTAATTAGGAATACAGTTTAGACAGCAAACCTGTCTGGTTAGGGATACAGTTTAGATAGCAAACCTGTCTAGTTAGAGATACAATTTAGACAGCAAACCTGTCTAGTTAGAGATACAGTTTAGACAGCAAACCTGTCTGATTAGGGATACAGTTTAGACAGCAAACCTGTCTGGTTAGAGATACAGTTTAGACAGCAAACCTGCCTGGTTAGGGATACAGTTTAGACAGCAAACCTGTCTAGTTAGGGATACAGTTTAGATAGCAAACCTGTCTGGTTAGAGATACAGTTTAGACAGCAAACCTGTCTGGTTAGGGATACAGTTTAGACAGCAAACCTGTCTGGTTAGGGATACAGTTTAGACAGCAAACCTGTCTGGTTAGGGATACAGTTTAAATAGCAAACCTGTCTGGTTAGAGATACAGTTTAGACAGCAAACCTGTCTAGTTAGGGATACAGTTTAGACAGCAAACTTGCCTGGTTAGAATACAGTTTAGACAGCAAACCTGCCTGGTTAGGAATACAGTTTAGACAGCAGACCGTCTAGTTAGGAATACAATTTAGATAGCAAACCTGTCTGGTTAGGGATACAGTTTAGACAGCAGACTGGTCTAGTTAGGGATACAATTTAGATAGCAAACCTGTCTGGTTAGGGATACAGTTTAGACAGCAAACCTGTCTGATTAGAGTTACAGTTTAGACAGCAAACCTGTTTGGTTGGACATACAGTTTAGACAGCAAACCTGTCTAGTTAGAGATACAATTTAGACAGCAGACCTGTCTGGTTAGAAGTACAGTTTAGAAAGTAAACCTGTTCACTTAGAAATACAGTTTAGACAGCAAACTTATCTTGGTTTGGATATAGTTTTGACAACAAACAGTTAGCATACAGTATTTTTAGTAATAGAGTTATAACTACAAATAATATTTATTACTAAGATATTAAAAATTGATTTGTAATGGATTGTAGCTTTCAAACAACCCTAATACCATTGAAATTGGCCTTAAAATGAATGAGATATAACTATAAACTATTTGAATTTAGAGTAGCCATTTGCAGCAGAAGTAAAGTTGTTAGCAATCTGAACATATTTGTGTGAACAGATATAATTGGACTCTAAAAGACCCTGTCATTACTAAGCAATCGGATGAGCCGATCTTTCAGTATCTTCTTAATAGTATTTGATCTGTTGATCGGATTGCTTAGCATTGGCAAAGCATTCCCTTGCAATCTATCCAATATATGTTCTCAAAAAGTTTCAAAGCTCTAACTGCCTTATGTACAGCAATATAAACATATTAAAGTAACAGATGACTGAAACAATTCCAAATCTACAATAGCAAATTGCAGCGGAATTAGAGAAGCACACAATCTGCAAATATATATATAAATAGATATACTCGGATTTTAAAAGATCTTCTGCCATTACTAAGCAATCCAATCAGCCGATCGTTTGCTATCTTGTTATCTTTGACTATAGATCAGCTCTTATATTGTCCGATCTAATGATCAGATTGCTTAGTGTTGGCAGAGTACCCCCCACCAATTTATCAAATATATGTCCTCAAAACATTTCAAAGTTGTAGCTGCCATATGTACAAGGATATGAACATGTTAATATTGCTGATGACTGAAATCTAGAGTAGCCAATTGCAGTGGGATTAGAGCAGCACAAGATCTGCAAATACATGGGTGGATAGACACGATTGGACTCTAAACGGTCTTCCACCATTACTAAGCAATCGGATGGGCCGATCTTTCGCTATCTTGTTATCTTCAAAAATAGATCATCTCTGATATTGTCCGATCTGATGATTAGATTGCTTAATGTTGGCAGAGTACACCCCATTATTTCATCTCCTCTATCTCCATAAACGTTTTCAGAACTTTAGGATTCATATTTGTGAATATATGGACAACTTTATTAAAAACATGAGTTTTATATAGTTGACTGCAATAATAACTTGTTCACACTATCAATATTACTTGTTTTGCAGTCAAAACAGAACAATTGTCATATATCTCTGCAAATATGAATCCTAAAGTTCTGAAAATGTTTATGGAGATAGAGGAGATGAAATAATGGGTGTACTCTGCCAACATTAAGCAATCTAATCATCAGATCGGACAATATCAGAGTGATCTATTTTGAAGATAACAAGATAGCGAAAGATCGGCCCATCCGATTGCTTAGTAATGGCGGAAGATCTTTTAGAGTCCAATCGTGTCTATCCACCCATGTATTTGCAGATCTTGTGCTGCTCTAATCCCACTGCAATTGGCTACTCTAGATTTCAGTCATCAGCAATATTAACATGTTCATATCCTTGTACATATGGCAGCTACAACTTTGAAATGTTTTGAGGACATATATTTGATAAATTGGTGGGGGGTACTCTGCCAACACTAAGCAATCTGATCATTAGATCGGACAATATAAGAGCTGATCTATAGTCAAAGATAACAAGATAGCAAACGATCGGCTGATTGGATTGCTTAGTAATGGCAGAAGATCTTTTAGAATCCGAGTATATCTATTTATATATATATTTGCAGATTGTGTGCTTCTCTAATTCCGCTGCAATTTGCTATTGTAGATTTGGAATTGTTTCAGTCATCTGTACTTTAATATGTTTATATCCTTGAATATAAAGCAGTTACAGCTTTGAAACGTTTGAGGACATATATTGCATAAATTGCAAGGGGGTTCTCTGCCAACACTAAGCAATCCGATCAACAGATCGAATATTATTGAAGCAGATCTATATCATAAGATAGCAAGATACCAAATGATCGGCTCATCCGATTGCTTAGTAGTGGCAGGTGATCTTTGAGAGGCCGATCATATCTGTCCATACGCTTCCTTGCAGGTCACGTGCTGCTCTAATTCCACTCTAATTGGCTACTCTAAACTTGAAAATGTTTCAGTCATTAGTAATATTAATATGTTTATATTGCTGTACATAAGGCAGTTAGAGCTTTGAAACTTTTGAGAACATATATTGGATAGATTGCAAGGGAATGCTCTGCCAATGCTAAGCAATCCGATCAACAGATCAAATACTATTAAGAAGATACTGAAAGATCGGCTCATCCGATTGCTTAGTAATGACAGGGTCTTTTAGAGTCCAATTATATCTATTCACACAAATATGTTCAGATTGCTAACAACTTTACTTCTGCCGCAAATGGCTACTCTAAATTCAAATAGTTTATAGTCATATCTCATTCATTTTAAGGCAATCTCAATGGTATTAGGGTTGTTTGAAAGCTACAATCCATTACAAATCAATTCTTAATATTTAGTAATAAATATTATTTGTAGTTATAACTCTATTACTAAAAATACTGTATGCTAACTGTTTGTTGTCAAAACTATATCCAAACCAAGACAAGTTTGCTGTCTAAACTGTATTTCTAAGTGAACAGGTTTACTTTCTAAACTGTACTTCTAACCAGACAGGTCTGCTGTCTAAATTGTATCTCTAACTAGACAGGTTTGCTGTCTAAACTGTATCCCTAACTAGACAGGTCTGTTGTCTAAACTGTATCCCTAACCAGACAGGTTTGCTGTTTAAACTGTATCTCTAACCATCTCAGGTTTGCTGTCTAAACTGTATCTTTAACTAACAGGTTTGCTGTCTAAACTGTATCTTTAACTAGACAGGTTTGCTGTCTAAACTGTATCTCTAACCAGACAGGTTTGCTGTCTAAATTGTATTCCTAACTAGACAGGTCAGCTGTCTAAACTGTATCCCTAACCAGACAGGTTTGCTGTCTAAACTGTATCTCTAACCAGACAGGTTTGCTGTCTAAACTGTATCTCTAACCAGACAAATTTGTTGTCAAACTGTATCTCTAACTAGACAGGTTTGCTGTCTAAACTGTATCTTTAACTAGACAGGTTTGCTGTCTAAATTATATCCCTAACCAGACGGTTTGCTGTCTAAATTGTATCCCTAACTAGACAGGTCGCTGTCTAAACTGTATCCTAACCAGACAGGTTTGCTGTCTAAACTGTATCTCTAACCAGACAATTTGTTGTCCA
This sequence comes from Russula aff. rugulosa BPL654, assembly GCA_022496225.1. Taxonomy (NCBI): domain Eukaryota; kingdom Fungi; phylum Basidiomycota; class Agaricomycetes; order Russulales; family Russulaceae; genus Russula; species Russula aff. rugulosa BPL654. Next base: position 5,664 of record WTXE01000674.1, on the reverse strand, counting down.
AACTGTATCTCTAACCAGACAGGTTTGCTGTCTAAACTATATCTTTAACTAGACAGGTTTGCTGTCTAAATTATATCCTAACCAGATGGGTTTGCTGTCTAAATTGTATCCCTAACTAGACAGGTCAGCTGTCTAAACTGTATCCCTAACCAGACAGGTTTGCTGTCTAAACTGTATCTCTAACCAGACAGGTTTGCTGTCTAAACTGTATCTCTCATCAGACAGGTTTGCTGTCTAAACTGTATCTCTCACCAAACAGGTTTGCTGTCTAAACTGTATCTTAACTAGACAGGTTTGCTGTCTAAACTGTATCTCTAACCAGACAGGTTTGCTGTCTAAACTGTATCTCTAACTAGACAGGTTTGCTGTCTAAACTGTATCTCAACCAGACAGGTTTGCTGTCTAAACTGTATCCTAACCAGACAGGTTTGCTGTCTAAACTGTATCTCCAACCAGACAGGTTTGCTGTCTAAACTGTATCTTAACCAGACAGGTTTGCTGTCTAAACTGTATCTCCAACCAGACAGGTTTGCTGTCTAAACTGTATCTCCAACCAGACAGGTTTGCTGTCTAAACTGTATCTCTAACCAGACAGGTTTGCTGTCTAAACTGTATCTCTAACCAGACAGGTTTGCTGTCTAAACTGTATCTCTAACCAGACAGGTTTGCTGTCTAAACTGTATCTCTAACAGACAGGTTTGCTGTCTAAACTGTATCTCTAACCAGACAGGTTGCTGTCTAAACTGTATCTCTAACAGACAGGTTTGCTGTCTAAACTGTATCTCTAACCAGACAGGTTTGCTGTTTAAACTGTATCCCTAATTAGACAGGTTTGCTGTCTAAACTGTATACGTAACCAGACATGTTTGTTGTCCAAACTGTATCTCTAACTAGATAGGTTTGCTGTCTGAACTGTAACTCTAACCAGACAATTTGCTGTCTAAACTGTATTCTAACTAGACAGATTTGCTGTCTAAACTGTATCTCTAACAGACAGGTTTGCTGTCTAAACTGTATCCTAACAGACAGTTTGCTTCTAAACTGTATCTCTAACTAGAAGGTTTGCTGTCTAAACTGTATCTCTAACTAGACAGGTTTGCTGTCTAAACTGTATCTCTAATCAAGCAGGTTTGCTGTCTAAACTGTATCCCTAACCAGACAGGTTTGCTTTCTAAACTGTATCTCTAACTCGACAGATTTGCTTTGTAAACTGTATTTCTAACCAGACAGGTAACACAGGTTTGCTGTCTAAACTGTATCTCTAACCAGACAGGTTTGCTGTCTAAACTGTATCCTTAGCCAGACAGGTTTGCTGTCTAAATTATATCCCTAGCCAGACACATTTGCTGTCTAAATTGTATCACTAAAGAGACACATTTGCTGTCTAAATTGTATTTCTAAAGAGACACATTTGCTGTCTAAACTGTATCTAAATGAGACAGCAATACCTGTCTTATTTGACCCACCTTATTAAGCATTGCTGTAAAAAGATACAGTTTTCTTACCAGAATGCCTGCTAAATGGGGAAGAATCAGAATTGAAAATAAAGGAACAAACATCACACACTGGATGAGCTGACTCGAGATGGCGTCGCAAAGTCGTGATTTTATCAACAATACTCTTATTGCCCCTTAAGATTCCAAGTCAGTATACTAGATGATATGTTGATGCAAGAATGTAGTTCAACGCACAGGCATATTTTGCATGGTCGACAGTTCTTTGCCTTTCCATTGATTACTTTAATGAAAGCAGCATGAAAGAAATTGTCCACGTCTTGCCTCTTTTCTTTACACGTACTATTAGATGAATTATTGGTGACTGGCTGGACATCGACATCAATGAGTAACCCATCCGCATCAACAGCCTGTGGATTTCCAAGGGTTGTATGACTCTTCTTACGAATCTTACCTGAATTAAAATCAGAGAACCAATCAATTAAGTCAATGGACAGTTTTGGAAAAACCATACCCTTGTCGTGTATATTTCCTTCAGCGTCTGTCATGTCAACATCATCAACTGTGACTGCGTGCTTTCTCTTCAAAGATGACTTACACAGCACTGTTGGCTGACAGATGATTCCGTCTTCATCATCACCATCGCTGTCAGCAACAGAAGTAATGCTACATGTTGGGACTGTGCTGGCTGAGGAGGGTGTGTTTGGGCCGACACCCACTGATGACAGAGGAGGGTCATTCTCGTCAGCTTGTCTGGAGTGGAAATCCTGGACAGCTTTGCGCTGGAAGGAAAGCTGAGGTGTCTCGGTATTGGCAGTGTCTTTGAGCTTTGCTGAGAGGTTGAGGATTCATGCTGGGTGAGGTACATCCATGCGTCTAATAAATTGTCAATATGGATAGAAAATAATAAGTCAACTGAATAAAGGTGCGTACTGGAGATGTTGCAGCTCTGCTATGAGACACTGCAGTTTGAGCTCGACTATATCCAAGGGAAAACTGGTCCAATCGAGTTTTGAAAGGTAGGATACCACAAGACCCATTCCGAGTTTTCCCTGGTGGACATAATGAAGGCGGCCATGGGAATCACGACAACCCTCCCCAAACAATGCATCAAATTGGCCATTGAACGTTTCATGGGGGGTGTCACGTTCCATAGAGTTCATAATGGATGAAATTTTATCATGTTTTGAACCCTTCGGTACAGCATCAAACAAAGATGCTAACAGAGAACTTATCTCCTTAACGAGTTGTTTGATGGTTTCTGTAGTGCACATGTCGGATGCAGATGAGGCGACTCAGGTAATTAGAGCAGGAGTTGAGGACAATGAGCAATTGGGCCGCTTGAGTGCACACCCATCATATATACTTGGGATTAGCCACACTACTGCAATACATATACAGTGGGCTCAAAAACCGTTGCAATGTTTGAGGGTTTTGCAGTGGGGGGGGTGTGGCGCTTGGGGGCGTGGGAATGGCGCTTGGCGCTGGTGGGATTGGGGAAAGTACTCCTTCTTGGCTACCAAACAAGCTTTTAATCACGTGATTAGACCCAGTGGTTGTGGAGATATGTCCCATTCAAACATGAGTTATCATTGCAACAGTTTTTGAGCTCTCAATTTTATAATAATGTTTTACAAATAGAGACACCAAATGTTGTCCCAGTGGGCTGAAACTGAGCATGGACATACTGTGACATATAGCAAACCCAAATCAGGTGCAAGTGACCCAAAACAGTAACCTATATTTCACTGGCACAGTCATAAAGTCTCTCTTCTCTCATCAACTCTAATACATCTTTTCTCTTCTTTCAGGCTGGCTGCCCACATCAAAACATGGCCAGAGCAGTATTCAGAAACACTGGAGTGACCTTTAGAATTCACAAAAAGCCTAACAAAGTTCATTTTAGATCATTTTACTAAGCTTTTCTATCATGGCATACACTATTCAACACATTTTATTAAGCATAGAGAAGCAAAAACAGCTCAACAGGCTTTCAAAAGGCTTGAGACAATTAAGAAGAGAACCATCTTCAATAATATAGTCTGAAATGTTTTCAAAACACAGGCATAAAGGTAGTGGGAAAGAAAAAGTAACCTTACTATTGTTGAAACTAATGTAAACTGGCCTAAGCTAAGTGTTTATAAAAAGAAATAAAATCAATAAAAATCTGAACATATTTGTGAAAATAGATATAAGTAGAAGCTAAAGGGTCTTCTGCCAACACTAAGCGATCTGACGAACTGTCTGTGAATTATTCAATTGATTCAGGCTAGCTCAAATTTGTTGCAATAATAATAAGGTTACTTTTTCTTTTCCACTACCTTTATGCCTGTGTTTTGAAAACATTTCAGACTATATTATTGAAGATGGTACTCCTCTTAATTGTCTCAAGCCTTTTGAAAGCCTGTTGGGCTGTTTTTGCTTCTCTACGCTCAATAAAATGTGTTAAATAGTGTATGCCATGATAGAAAAGCTTAGTAAAATGATCTAAAATGAACTTTGTTAGGCTTTTTGTGAATTCTAAAGGTCACTCCAGTGTTTCTGAATACTGCTCTGGCCATGTTTTGATGTGGGCAGCCAGCCTGAAGAAGAGAAAAGATGTATTAGAGTTGATGAGAGAAGAGAGACTTTATGACTGTGCCAGTGAAATATAGGTTACTGTTTTGGGTCACTTGCACCTGATTTGGGTTTGTTATATGTCACAGTATGTCCATGCTCAGTTTCAGCCCACTGGGACAACATTTGGTGTCTCTATTTGTAAAACATTATTATAAAATTGAGAGCTCAAAAACTGTTGCAATGATAACTCATGTTTGAATGGGGCATATCTCCACAACCACTGGGTCTAATCACGTGATTAAAAGCTTGTTTGGTAGCCAAGAAGGAGTACTTTCCCCAATCCCACCAGCGCCAAGCGCCATTCCCACGCCCCCAAGCGCCACACCCCCCCCACCGCAAAACCCTCAAACATTGCAACAGTTTTTGAGCCCACTGTACTTCGGATTGGCCACAAAACCACAATGCATGTACTTGAGCAAAAAGGAACAATCGGGGAGGGACAGAATCACAGCGCATCAGCACGCACCACAACACACAAAGCCATGGCCTGGACGGCCAGCTTCGGCTGGCTTTTTGCCAGGCCGAGCCAAAGCCCTCATGAAGCCATCATTTTGGCTCGGCTTGGCCTGGCTCACGGCCTCAGGCCGGGCCATGCACATTACTAGTTGTGGGTACAGACCCATGCGGTATACTTATACCATAGGTACTTTTTTACTACTATCTCGCAGCCTACTGACATGTCTCGATGTGCTGCAATCTGCACACACCCCATTTTCAATTAGTGCACGTTTGACTTCAAGCTAAGTTCTCCCTTCAAGTTGTAATGTTGTATTCCCAGTCGTCAGCCTCATCCTAGCATCAGATGTACTTGCTGACTTTCTGGGTTTCAGCCGATTGATGCCCACCACAATATCCTCATATGTCCCTTAACACTAGGGAATATCACGGATTGACCAACCCGCATGGGTCACGAGTGCGGGTTGCTGCAGGCGCAGTGTGGGTTGCAAAATTCCCACCCACGACCAACCCTCACCCGCAGCGTGGGTTGGCCCAACCCACGCGGGTTGTCTTTTCCATCAATGATTATTATGTCTGTCAAGATTTCTCAGATCTCAGCCCTCAATAACAAATTTTCTTGTAATTAACAAAGTTTCTTGCGTCATATCAACAAACTTTGTCACGTCCGATCCATGATCGTCATGTCGACACCTCTTTTTAAGCCGGCACTTTCCAGAGCCCTGGCCTCTGACTCTTCCACCTCCCTCAATTCAATTCAGTGTGAGCAGGGATCCGCTCTTTGCCCCCAGATGGAAGTTTTGCAGGATTCGTCAATCTGGCCATTCTTCACTACGATGGTGCTCCAAACACATGCCCCAAGGTTAACTTTGTCAATGTCTGCGATGTTGTGAGCATCGATACCAGCAAATCTATCTCATTAGTGAGTCATTACCATCTGGTTCTTCACTGACCACTCCACCCACCCACTATGCTCGCCACTTGGCACCCCTAGCAGTGCCCAGGCTCCTGCTAGCTGCATGGACCTTTCCTGTAAGTTGCCGCCAGGCGCAGGCCACACATTCTAGCTCGCACCACACGTCCCTTCCTCGGACGTTACCTACACTACACCAACCACACCACCCACTACTGCGCT
>WTXE01000673.1:0-11821 GCA_022496225.1 Russula aff. rugulosa BPL654 | reverse complement strand
AGAATTCTGTGCCGATGACGAGGCGGTGGGGAACCAGCGCAGGTTGCGTGACGACTAACCACTAACCATGAGTTCCGTCAAGAATGAATCAAAGGAGTGGGACAACTGATCTCAAATGAGGTTCAATACCGATACGATACCGTGATATCTACCAAGTAAATACTACCGAGATGCGTCCATCGATTTTAGATCTGGGCGATGGGCCAAAAAAAGGGGGTCACCAGCAGCCTAATATGCGCCCTAATCCTTGCCGCTTCCGCCCGTCTGCATTAACTCTCGGATTGTCAGCTCGTAGAATTCTACCTGTGCCTCTAACTGACACCCGCATGAGCAGAATTAAAATCGGATATACTGGTACAGGTGGCGGAGGAGCCGCTCATCGAACTCGGAGGATTGTAAATGCAACGGACGCGTCGGGGCCTGCTTGCATGCGCACGTGTCATGACAATGATAACATGTTTGCAACGGCATTGCAATGATCGATAGGATAATAGAGAGTGAGAGGGAGAAGAGAAATGTAATAGTGTTTTCTCACCTTGTTGTACCCCCCGAGTTCCAACAAGCGTAGAAGGGCACGCGACATGAGGCCTGTATCATACTGCATGTGAACACCATCTTGTACTTGCAAAGCTTAACTAAGCGATCGAGGGAAGAGAGCGTTTACTATATTTCGAAATGAAAGAAAATAGATCATTGACGGACGACGATCCGGAGGCATTGTGGGTTCAAGCTTGGTGTCACTTGTACAGAGCTTCCGCACAACTTGGAGGGGTGCGGTACGCGGTGAAGGTGGATGGACGAAAGCACGGCCAGGATTAGGAAAGAGATGAGTCTGGGCTTGGGCTGAATGGGGACCGCCTCGACTCTCGAGCCGCGGCAGCGCTCCGTGTAACGTGGTGTCGTGTAACGTGGTGTACTCGGTCGCGTGGGGCGGTCACTAAGGAAAAACGTGTGGTAAAATGGCCGGATAGCAACTTTCATGCTTTGGCAGCGCATGTTAGGATATTTGGTAGGCTAGAAGAGACTGGGCACGCATGATGAGTGCAGGCAAGTGGGATGATGAAGAAAGCGCCCACGATCGATGCCGTAGTTCCTGGGCGTCTCTTCAAACAGCCCAAAAGCCCGCTCGAAACCGTCCCCGTCTTCAAGGTTCCCTTCAATTCAGCACCACCCTTGCCTCTCCCTCATTTCCTAGCCTCCCAAGATCGTTGATCGCAATAAAGCTCGCTGATGGCAGACAATCCCGCACATCCCTATAATCGACGTAAGTCTCTTATTGTGCACTGGCATCATCTCCCAACGACTCGGACTACTGGCTGATTCGATGCGATGTAGGTCAATAGATGACCTCCCTGATGACGACCTCCTAGCCATAGTCGATTTCTGTGTGGTCAGATATCAAGATCTGGATCTCGGTGAGGTCCGAGTCAAGGACTACGATATGATGAAGGAGATAGAGTCGTGGAAATCGCTGGTACACGTGTGTCGACGGTGGAGAGGCCTTGTATTCGGGTCACCACGTCGCCTCAACCTGCAACTTTTTTTCATACCTGGAACATCTCCAAGGAAGACTCTGGATGTCTGGCCAGCCTTGCCTCTCCTTATTCTTGGCAGGGTCTCCGAACTGACGGTGGATAATGTCATTGCTGAACTAGAGCAGAGCGATCGCATATATTGAATCGGCGTCAATTGCGACACAAATTCTCTTAAAAAAATTTGTACAGCAATGCAGGTGCCATTCCCGGAGCTCGCATTTCTGTACCTCTCATGTGGAGGCTTGTCGCACGTGCCAGTTCTTCCCGATTCATTCTTGGGTGGATCTGCCCCACGTCTGCAATACCTCCGCTTGAATACCATACCATTCCCTGGATTACCAAACCTACTTTCGTCTGCCACCCACCTCGTCCACCTTCACCTTCACGATATTCCTCATTCCGGGTACATTTCACCCGAGGCGATGGCCACTTCCTCTCCACGCTGACCAGCCTCGAAAATTTTGTCTTAGATTCCATTACTTTCAACCCTCCGACCCCAGTCGACGTCCATTCTCGCCAATTCGCTCTGTCCTCCCCACTCTTGCGATATTTAGGTTCAAAGGGAAGATCAAATACTTGGAGGAATTCGGGGCCCGGATCGATACCCCTCGGCTCTCCTGTTTGTCAACAAGGATCTTCGGTTTAGATGATATCGACTTGGACGCCCCAGAACTCAATCAATTCATCAGTCGCACGCCAACACTCGCGGCATACGATGAGGCGCATCTCTTCTTATATGACCTACGAGATCGAGTCAGGCTTGTTCAATCTCACCCTGAGCCATCTGACCCTTGAGTGGTCGAAATAGAAACCGAAAATCTGTGGTTTTCAATCACGGTGCAAATCTGTACCTTGTTATTGCGTCGTCTCCTTTTAACAATGGAGAACCTCTACATCGGCGGGAACCCATATTCATTACACCCTCGGATTATTCATAACAACACCGAATGGTTGGACCTTTACTTCCGTTTACAACTGTGAAGAATCTCTACCTATCCAAGCTATTTTCGACACGCATCGCGCTCGTTCTGCAAGAGCTTACTGGGGGAAGAACAACAGAAGTGTTTCCCGCTCTGCAAAATGTTCTCTTGGAGGGATTTCAGCCATCGGAACCTGTCGAGGAGGGCATTGCGCAGTTCATTTCTGCGCGACAGCTCACCAATCACCATGTCTCCATTTCTGTCTGGTATAGAGACCCGAAGTAGGACATCTCGTAGGAGATCGATGATTGATAGTCCCCCTCTTCCGGTTCGATAATGTTCTGTGTCGCCTTACAAATTTTCTCCTTTATACTTGCTCTTTGGCTCCTGAGACATGGTTTGCGCCATTTTGTTGACCATTACCCTCATATCATATGTCATATTGTATGGAAAGGAGGTAACTCGGCCATAGATTTGAATCAAGTCATCCCGACTAGTGCTTTAATTACGGCACCTACCAGATCTTTCGGCACCAGGGAACCTTTGCCCACCTCCCCGAATACATAGACTCGCGCTTGCAGACCCGAATTCCCTTAGAGAAGAAATCAGAGATACGCCTCGGTATGAAGATGAACGTAGAGGGTGTTCTCCTGGGCTTGAAACGCAATGCTGCAAGAATTCTGTGCCGATGACAAGGCGGTGGGGAACCAGCGCAGGTTGCGTGACGACTAAGGGCCCGTACAGCAACTCCGGTTTCAAAACCAGAGCCTGCCAAATTGCAAGGTCCAGTTTCGAAATTGCCCGGTTTGCCGAAATTGAACTTTGGCCAGGTTTCGGAATTGGAGAGGCTGTTCCGTAACTGCCCGGTTTCGAAACCGGCACTTGTCACGTCTGTTGAGGTCATTCTGCCCGGTTTTCACTCTCGTGTCGCGTTGTGTTGAATCGCGTCTCCCTTCCACTCTTTCCTTCTTTTTATTATTATCATCAATGACATCAAACCCATAGATTTGTGTAGTTTTAAACAACTTCATGGAGGCAGAATTGAAAATTTTAATGATTGAGGTGACTTACTAGACAAGAAAATTGGAAATGTTCATGTCAGCCAGATAGCCCATATTGATGCGGTAGAATATAAGTATGACTGAGGTCAGTCTGATCCAACGCTGAGTGGCTCAGTGGTTAGAGCGCATGGCATATATTTTGGAGCAGTGAGGGGACCTGGGTTCAATCCCGGCCGTCGTCATTTTTGTTTCACTGAGGAATGGATGTGACACAGTGTGACCCTAGTGCCAACCGCCTATTTCGCGTTCCCAGTTTCGAAATCGCCCGATTTCAAAAACCGCGGAGTTGCTGTACAGGGCCTAAGCCTAAAACTCCACATGAGGGACATAGGAGTGCCACCCAGCCCACCCCCTTGCGGCCAATAGCATGCGGTCGGGAGGTCAAAATGAAGTGTAATTCGTGCGAAGTTAGGGAAAGGAGCACGAGTAGGAAGCTGTGAGGGCGGGAAGGGCTTCGATTTGCTAGCTGTCTTGTGTCGGAGGTTGATGGGAGGGGCAGTGATCGAGTGATTGTGAAGCGAAGACAAACGCGATCGCAGTTGTGTTCCGAGCGTGGCTCTGACACTAGTAGATTGGCACACACCTTTCAGCTTTCAGTAAATTGAATTTATAACAATTATTAACACGCCAAAATCTACATAATAACTGAGTCAGTAACACATAAATTTCTAACGGAACCCTATCTGGCAAATAGACTTTACTATTAATTGGTATGTAGTTTTGCGTTGAATATTGCATCGTCAACCGTCACTCGACATTTGCTAACTTATTTCCTCTTCTCTCGGCGCTCATCAAGATCAATAAACAACCTTTTCAGGTGCCCTGCCGTGCTGCTCAACAACTGCCGATTACGAGGTCAAAAGTTTATCCGGAACCAGTGCAGTTACAGTACCCAAAGTACACTTCGATTACTGTGGCTAACGTTGTTCTCTTGTGCGGCATGGGCGGTTTCCCTGCGAGCCAACGCTGAGGGATGTGCATTGGGCATGGCGCCCGCTTCGTATCTGTGCTGATTCTAAATTTGAAAAGCACTGTCGGACTCATGATCTCACTTGAGCTCGCATGTCACTGTGGTTGACCTGGGAGGCCTAGACTACCCTCTTCTGGCTCTACTGGTACACCGTTATTTGTATACCATATCTGTGTTCCTTGAGCTATCGTGAGGGCTTAGCAGCGACCTTGAACACCTCTAGTGTTCGGAGCTTCCATGCAGCTCTCTTACTCCGCTCGTCTTATCTTTTGGCACCTTCCCTTTGGTTTCAGGGACATTTATCTTCCCGTTTTCGCGTAACGCAAATATAACACATAATGTGGCGGTTCGATGTTCCCCTCTGTCCATCAGTGCCTGGGCGAGTTGATCATGTGCACACTCGCGTATGACGATTCCCCTGGCGTAGGCATCTTTGTGATTTGTATATGTGAAGGGTGTCTCGAAAAGACCCCGCTGCCACTCTTTTTTTTCGGACGGAAACTACAGTATGGTCAGAGTGACTCCTCTCGCGTCCGCTGCCCTCTTTTCCCTCGCTGCCATTGAGGTGGTAATTGCCAAGTCTCAACAGCACCTCGGGTATTCCTCAGGTTTCCTGAATACATGTAATCAAATTGCGACGTCCATCTCGAACGCTTCTGTGGTGTACTATCCTCGTGCGTCTTCTATCACGATACCTCGTTCGAATTTAACTGATTTACCCGCACCGCTCAGCCTCGTCGCAGTATTACGCGGACATTGCGCACTGGTCCGAAGCGAGCACGGTGCAATCCGCGTGCAGCGTTGAGCCAGGCACCGCTCAGGACGTCGCAGTGATTGTGCGTTTCCTTCCCACATTCCCTCTCCCTCTTTACGCTCCGTCTCCCAATGCACCCCTCTAACTCCCCACACCCTAATCGTAGTTACGCATTTGCGGTGTGATGCGCACGCCGTTTGCCGTAAAGGGTGGTGGCCATGCAACCAACCCTGGTTTTCGTCTACGACGGGAGTGCAGATCGCCATGACCCGATTTAATCAGGTCGTTGTTGATAAGACAGCCAGTCTCGTCGAGGTCGGCGCGGGACTCATATGGGACGATGTGTACAAAAAACTTGACGGGACCGGTTTGAACGTTGTTGGTGGTCGCGTATCAGGCGTCGGCGTTGCTGGCTTTACGCTTGGCGGCGGTGCGTAATCTTCTCTCGATCGTTCTCTGGTTGATAAATAGGCACGGAAATAGGCTACTCGTGGAAGACGAACCAGTATGGACTTACGATTGATAACGTCGAGTCGTTCGAACTCGTACTTCCGAACGGAACGATTCAGACTGTTACCTCCCAAAATGAAGATCTCTGGTTTGGCCTCAGGGTGAGCCATACCGTTACCTACAAGCTTTTGTGTTGCGTGCTAAGATACTTCTCAGGGCGGCTTTAACAACTTTGTACGCTAGCTAACAATTAGCCTTCTTCTTCACTTCGTATTTTTGCTCACCATCACATCAGGGTATCGTGACCAAGTTTGTTCTCCAGGCACATCCGCAGGGCGATGTCTGGGTATTTATTTATTTATGCGAGACTCGCGCGTCCTGAGTCCTGGCTTATGAATTTATAAAGGGGGGTTTCATCATTCTTCCTACTCTGTACTTTAACGAAGTCAACGCGGCAATCGTCAAGTTTCAGCGTGAAGTGACGGACTTGAAAGCCGCCGTGCTGCCAACATACAATACCGTCCGCGACATCGTACGTGTCCTCGTCTACATCCCTACCCACGCCTCCTCTTTCTGACACGCAGAGCATCGGATAGACTACTATTGAGGTTTTGATGTTCTACGACGGGCCTGAGCGGCCTCCGGGAATCTTTGACGATTTTTTTGAATTCCTGGAGATCCCGGTTATCGAAACCTCGGCCTCATTCCTCGAGTTCTTAAAAATTATACCCCCAGATCCATTTGCAGGACCGCGGTCAGTCGTTTCCCTCCCCCCTCTAACCCCAATCTCCGCAAGGAAAACTTAATGTTGCTTAGAGCATACTTTAGCACGGTCTCTGTCTTTCAGTATTCTACATCGCTTCTCAACGTGATAGTCAACGAAACCCTCGTAAGTTATCTTATCCCCCATTTCCTCATACAACGATCACTAACAACGGGCCATCAATCTGGTCAAATTATCCCAATGCCCAGTTCTGGGGTGACGTACTTTCGAAAATGGACGTTGGCGGGGCCGTATCGTACGACATGGAACCCTTTGACTCTGGTTTATTCAGTCACTCCAACATTTCGTCTGCTTATCCACCTGACCGCTCTCGCGCGCTCTTTCCAACGAACCTCTACTTCGCATGGACCTCATCGTCGAAAGATACCGAGGTCGCTGCCGCCATATTGCAGAGCACGAACACGATCCGCTCCGCGGCCAACGCCGAAGGGCAGAACATCACCGACGTCGCGCTGTATGGGAATTACGCGCTTTTCGGGACGCCGGTCGATGCCTTGTATGGGGCAAATTTGCCGCGGTTGAAGTCTATTCAGAGCAAAGTCGACCCGAACAATGTCATGGCCCTCGCAGGGGGCTTCAAGTTTTGATATTGAAGATAGCTCGGGCGGCGCGCACTTTGGTTGCTCGGAGAGTCGGAGTCGTGTTGGTTGGCGTCGGCTCAAACGTCATCTTGATATACTGTACCATAATACCCTGATCTTCATGTGATGCCCGAAATGTTTGTGGATACTCACATTTCGAGATACGGACATTTCAATGGACCCAGTCGAATAGACTCTAGTTATATGTGCACGTGAGTTGGAGTGATCAGTATGATCAGTTGCCAACTACGGCCGCCTTGAAGTGACGGCGCCTTCACCTGTATCACTCCGAAAGGTGGCTACAGTCCAAGCTATGGCGGCATCAATAGACATTCTCCCAAAGGTGCCCCCCAAGTAGGGCCAACGCCACATCAAGACTGGACACTGTGTCTGTCCTTTTTATAGCTAGATCGTTCAGTATGATTAACCGGGCTCAACAACGTTCGCTAACTTTCTTTGGGACCGCCTCGAACCGTGGCAGCGCTCCGTGCAACGTGGTGCCTCGGTCGCGTGGGGCGGTCACCAAGGAAAGACGTGTGGTAAAATGGTCGGATAGCAACTTTCATGCTTTGGCAGTGTATGTTAGGATACTTGGTAGGCTTGAAAAGAATGAGCACGCATGATGAGTGCAGGCAAGTGGGATGATGAAGAAAGCGCCCACGCCCTCGGTCGATGCCGTTGTCCCTGGTCTCTTCAGGCAGTCTCCTTAAACGACGAATCCTCATGGCCTCATACAGTACAGTACTATAAAGCCCGCTCGAAAGCGTCTCCGTCATCCAAGGCCCCCTTCAGCACCACCCTCGCCTCTCCCTCATTTCCTAGCCTCCCAGGATCGTTGATCGCAATAAGGCTCGCTAATGGCAGACGATCTCGCACATCCCTGCAATCGACGTATGTCTCTTATTGTGCACTGGCATCATCTCCCAACGACTGCCTGCTGATTCGATGCGATGTAGGTCAAGTGGTAACCATCGACGACCTCGCTGATGATGTTCTCCTAGAGATATTCGGTTTCTTTGTGGTCAGATATCAAGATCTGGACATCCGTCAGTTGGTCGATTACGATACAAAAAGGAAAATAGAGTCGTGGCAATTGCTGGTATACGTGTGTCGACGGTGGAGAGACCTTGTTCTCGGATCACCACGTCACCTGAATCTGCAAATCTGTAGCCCAAGTCGCTCAACGGTGAAGTCCACTCACTACCACACTTCCGATCTTCCTGTATACAGGACACCTCCAAGGTCGGACGTCTGGCCACCCTTGCCTCTCCTCGTTTGGGGCAGTGTCACCAAACGTCAGAGCATGAAGTCATTGCTGAACTCAAGCACAGCGATCGCATATGTCGAATCGACCTCAAATGCCACACAAGTTGGGAATTGGAAAATATTTGGACGGCAATGCAGGTGCCATCCCGGAACTCGCAATTATGAGCCTGTCACTCAGTACCCAGTTACGCGGGCCAGTTCTTCCCGATTCATTCTTGGGTGGATCTGCGCCACGTCTGCGATCCCTCCGCTTGGATAACATACCGTTCCCTGGATTACCAAAACTACTTTCGTCTGTCACCCACCTCGTCCACCTTTTCCTTCACAATATTCCTCCTTCCGGGTACATTTTACCCGAGGCGATGGCCACTTGCCTCTCCACCCTGACCAGCCTCGAAACACTTTCTCTTGGATTCGATGAACTTCAATTTAATCCCTATCCCGACCGCAGTCAAGGTCCATTTTCGCCAAATCGCTCTGTCCTCCCCACTCTTGCGATATTTAGGTTCAATGGGAAGATCAAATACTTGGAGGAATTCGTGGCCCACATCGATACCCCTCGGCTCTCCTGGTTGTCAACAAGGTTCTTCGAAATCGACTTCGACACCCCAGAACTCAATCAATTCATCAGTCGCACGCCAACACTTGGGGCATACAATGAGGCCCAAATTTTCTTTCATGGTGATGGAGCTCGAGTCAAGCTTGTTCAATCTCACCCTGAGCCATCTGACCCTAGCGACGATAGAGTGGTCGAAATAGAAACCCCAGATATGACGCTTTCAACCATGGTGCAAATCTGTACCTTGTTATTGCGTCGTCTCCTTTTAACAACGGAGGACCTCTTCATCGGCGGGGAACCATATTCACAACTCCATCGGAATGATCATAACAACTCCGAGTGGTTGGACCTTTTACTTCCGTTTACAACTGTGAAGAATCTCTACCTATCCGAGCTATTTTCGACACGTATCGCACTCGTTCTGCAAGACCTTACTGAAGAAAGAACAACAGAAGTGTTGCCCGCTCTGCAAAATGTTATCATGGAGGGATCCCGGCCATCAAAACCTGCTCAGAAAGGCATTGCGCAGTTCATTTCTAAGCGAAAGCTCACTAACCACCCCGTCGCCATTTCTGTCTGGCGTGGGTCGTAGGAGGTCGATGATCGATAGTTGCCCCTCTTCTGGCTCGTAACGCCTTAATGTTTCGTGTTGCCACACTTATTTTTTCCTTTGTACTTCCTCTTTTGCTCCTAAGACATTGTTTGTGCTAGTTCATTGACGATTACCATGATTTCGTATCCTTGTAATATGTAATGCTGTGTGGAAAGGAGGTAACTTTCCACAGATTTGAATCAATTCATCCCGACTGGTACTTAATCACGGCTAGGGGGCCATGTGTCTCTCAACAGAAGATAGCCATTGAGTAATAGTTCGGGAATCACCTTGAAATACACTGTTGTAGCTCGGCAAACTGACTCCATCATCCAAATCTTTCGGCACGAGGAGGCGCTCGTCGCACTCGGAAGATTGTAAGTGCTATGGGGCCTGCGAGCTTGTGCACGTGTTATGACCATGATAAAATGTTTACTAAAATGTTTGCATCGGTATTGCAACGATCGAGAGGGTAATGGAGAGGGAGAGGGAGAAGAGAAATGTAACACTTTCTCACCTTGTTTGTACCCGCCGGGTTCCACCAAGCACAGAAGGGTACGCAGCATCGGGCCTGTATCATACTGTATGTGAGCACCACCCAGTAATTACAAGCCTTAGCGATCGAAAGGAGCGAGGTTGCTACATTTAAAACCGACTCGGAAAGAATAGGATAGATCATTGACGGACGAGTCGGGGACGACAATTCAAAGGCATTGTGGGTTATCCTAATTGAACTTTCAAGCTGTCGCATATACAAAGAGGTGACCCGTGTCGGCGGGATGCACCGCCTCGACGCTGTTAGCCTCAGTCTGTTCGGCCTGGAGTTGTGGTGGGCGTACTATGCTCGATCATGTATACTCGATCGTATGTGGGTGGTTGCCAAGGAATTTTCATTTTCAGTGCTTTCAAGTTGGCCGAGTGCATCTAGGAGTTAGAAATAAAGCATAATGAGTATTGTAATTCGTGAAGACCGTGAGTGTAGGCAGGTGGGAAAAGGCGACGAAGAAGCGCCGGTGCCTGAGCGCTGACAATGCCAGCGACGCCAGCGTCGTCCCCAGTCGGCCTACTAGCGTCTCTTTCCGCAGTCTCAAGTTCTCCCCGAACGCCGAATCCTCCATCAACAACCTCTCAGCGTATGTCAAGGGAATTCACTCTCTGTGTTGGCCGGTCATAACAGTGTCATGATATAGGACACATTCGAAAGATTCCCCGTCATCAGGTCTTCCCACCATAGTGACCGTACTCTGGCACCACGGCCGCCTCCCCTCGTTTCCTAACCTCCCTGGCTCGTTGACCCCAATAGATCGGCATTTGACGGCTCGATAATGGCAGACAATCATGCACATCCCTACAATCGACGTAGCCACTAAGCATCTTGTTGTGCACTGGCATCCATCTCCCAACGACTGCTGGCTGAATTGATGCGATATAGATCAGGTGGTAGACCTCCCAGATGAGGTCCTCCTAGAAATATTCGATTCCATGTGTTCAGATTCCAAGGTCTGGATCTCCTTGGAGACATCGAGTACGATAGAAAACGGGGATAGAGAAGTGGCAATCGCTGGTACACGTGTGTCGACGGTGGCGAGGCCTTGTGTTCGGGTCACCACGCCGCCTGAATCTGAACATTTGTTATTCACGTAGATCCGCAAGGAAGTCCTTGAATGTCTGGCCAACCTTGCCTCTCGTCATTCTGGGCGGTTGCGTCATGGGCTCCGAAGAGTCAGTGGATAATATCATTGCTGTACTCGAGCACAGCGATCGCATATGTCGAATCGACCTCATGTGCTACCCAGAAACGCATATGAAAAACATTTGTACAGCAATGCAGGTGCCATTTCCGGAGCTCGCAGTTATGGACCTGTCATTTGGACGCATGTCGTATGTTCTTCCCGATTCATTCTTGGGTGGATCTACGCCACGTCTGCAATTCCTCCGCTTGAAATCCATCCCATTTCCGGGATTACCGAAACTACTTTTGTGTGCCACCCACCTCGTCAAACTCTACCTTCGCCGTATTCCTCATTCCGGGTACATTTCACCCCAGGCGATGGCGACTTGCCTCTCCACGTTGACCAGCCTCAAATCACTTCATCTTGGATTCGATTCCCGTGTCCTATCCCGACCTCAGCCGACGTCCATTTTCGCCAATTCGCTCTGTCCTCCCCGCTCTTGTGATATTTAGGTTCGATGGGATGATCAAATACTTCGAGGAATTTGTGGCCTGGATCGATACCCCTCGACTCTCCTGGTTGTCGACAAATTTCTTCAATGATACCGACTTCAACACGCAAGAACTCAATCGTTTCATCAGTCGCACAACAACACTCGGGGCATATGATGAGGCGC
>WTXE01000672.1:0-11839 GCA_022496225.1 Russula aff. rugulosa BPL654 | reverse complement strand
ATTCAACGGACAGCTAGTGGACAGCCCCGCCTCGCGTCCTCCAGCCGTCCTCAGGTGCCCATTGATTGAAGTGTTACCAGACTCTATACCCCCGTGCATAGCAGCTCCTCAATTTAAATGTCTCAACATATTCCTCCCGATCCCGAGAGGGGCGGCGGACAGGGCGGACCAGGTGCGTTCCCGTCGAATTCGACCTGTCTCAACTAATTTCTCAAACTATGTTAGTAGATGACCCCCGCGACCATCCTACGACGACGACGAACCAGCCATTGCAAGGAGAATCAATTTTGGGACAGCTCAGGGCCGCTCTTCTCCATATACTCCAAGGCCGCAGACGAAGAGGACAACAAGATGGTCGCGATGGCAAAAGGACGCTGATGGATTCTCATTTTTGTAAGTCCTCGTTTTGCCATTTATCTGTCTTTGCATATAAACTGGAATACTATAGACCGGTCTATTCTCCGCTGCAGTCGCTGCCCTCCTTGCTGTTACTGTCCAGGACCTCAGGCCAAACAGTCAGGATACCTCCGCGTTCTATCTCGGCAACATCTATCAGGTTCTCGCCGACCCGACGCAACACTCTCATCTACTCCTTCCCCCGTCGCCAAACCACCCCCATTCTCTCCTCCGAGATATTCCGTCTGGGTGAATACTCTCTGGTTCTTGAGCTTGGTGATGAGTGTCAGCTGTGCCTTGTGGGCGACATCGTTACATCAATGGGCACGTCGATATGTCGTCTAGCTCAGCCTGCGCGGTGCAGTCCAGAAAGGCGAGCGCGAATGCGTGCATTCTTTGCCGGGGGCGTCGAGAAGATGCATATTCCGTGGGCAGTTGAAGGACTGCCGATGCTGCTGCATCTCTCGCTATTCCTTTTCTTTGGCGGGCTGGCCATTTCCTGTTCAATGTCGATCATGAGGTTTTCGGCTATGTGATTTGTTGGATCGGGCTTTTCTTGGTGGTGTATGGAATGATTACACTGCTACCATTAATCCGACAGGATAGCCCGTACAACTCACCACTTTCTACACCAGTCCGGTCCCTATATGCTGGTGTACTTTATGTCACCGTCATAATTCTCTTTTTCGTTACACATGATTGTCTTGGGAGCGATTGGGCCAGGGACGTCCGGTATTACTTGGGCGACCGTTACCAAAGGATGTCAGGAGGTGTGGAGAAGGCAGCGGAGGAAACGGCGTCAAAACGGTCATCGGAGATCGACTTTCAGATCTTGGACTGGACAATCAGTGCTCTAGGCGACGATGACTCGCTGAAGAGCTTCTTCGAGGCCATCCCTGGCTTCTTCAACTCAAACCTCGTGAAGCATCAAAGACAATATCCCTGGAAACTCATAAAATTACGAGATGCAATGGTTGGATTCTTAGTCCGTACTTGGTCATCTAATTCGGTCGACGACTCGGAGAAAGTTCGTCGGTTTGACATCTCCCTTAATACAATACACCAAATTAACCAAATCTATCACCGGGATTTCCTTTACAATATTCTTGACCGGCTTGAGGATGAAGTGCCACTAACGGTTGAGATCGGACACACTCTTGTACATTGGTTCACAATCAGAGGTCAAGAAATTCCTGCGGTTGTGCACGACACGATTGCCCGCACAATGGACAAAGTGACAGTTTGGTTACGTTCGCTGCCCGAGTATATGGCCTATCGGAGCGCGTCATTGCTCTTAGAGGCGATGATTTGTCACTTGCCGTCTTAATTCGCATTTCTCGCCAATACCTTCGCTCCGATTGCCATTATACGTCGGTTTTGAACGCACTCTCCAAATTCGACATACGGAATACCCTTCCAAGACTGCAGCATGACTTCTGTACGTTATGGAACGAGCTTGTTCAAGAAGCAAGAAATCGAGGATATTTGACCACTCCTGTCTTAATTCTCAGAAGGATCCGCCATCTTTACATCGCGTTACATCAAGGCACCGATGCTGCCCCGACTGCATTCTCTGCTTCCACCGTCCAGCTCGACAACCAGCTCGACCCGCTTTCGTATCCATTCTGCGACCTCGCTACCATCGCCCAGACTCGACCCCTCACCTTCTGTTCCCCTCCCCACTCAACCTGGTAACTCTTCGGATGCCTCGTCTCATCCACCAACCAACGGCGACAACACCGCTCCGCGACAAGTCGAGCAAGTGAATAACCTCATCCAACCAACGCCCAGCGAAATCGGAGCCACATCTCACGGCACCAACATTACATCACCATCTAACTCAGCTCATTCCAACTCTTGTCCGACAGGTGCATCACCCACAGTTATTGTTGTTCCTGCGCTGCAAGACGTCACCTCAAGCGCTCCGCTGCCTCATCCTCTGCAAGGAAGCGAGCAGCAGGACTCGGATATAGTTGCACCGAGCCCAGAACTAGAAACTGGTCAATTTTTGTCAACCGCATCCACGCATGCACTGCCACCAATTCCAACATCCCTGCTGAACGCGCCGTCGGAATCTCACGATGCAGGTGTCGCCTCTGTCTCCAATTCCTCCCACCTTCCTCCCCTCTCTATCGGTTCCTCCGCCCCAGCCTCTCGTCCAAGTGGAACTGCGACGCTTCCACGCCTGCGTCCTCGTGGACTCGTGAATACAAGAAACATATGCTTTGCAAATGCTGTTCTGCAACTACTTGTAAATTCCCCTCCGTTCTGGAACCTGTTCAGGGAACTGGGCCATGTAAAGGCGCAGCGCGGAGCACCCGAAACTGGTGTTGCAACACCACTCGTGGATGCCACGGTGGGATTTTTCAAGCAATTCCTAGTTGAGGACGAGTCGCCTTCGACGCAACAGCCGTCGCATCCGGCCACAGAGGGAACATCGAGGGCTGATGAAGAGAGGAAAGGCGATAACATCGTTGATTCGTTTGAACCAACGTACTTGTATGACGCGATGAAGGAAAAGAGGCAGCTTAAACCTCTATTTGTACGTTCCTCTGATCACGTGATGGCATCCTATTACTAATTTGTGCCGGCCTAATTTGTATAGGACGGCCAACAGCAGGATGCGGAAGAGTTTCTTTCTCTATACCTTGACGCGCTTGAAGAAGAATTGCCGCACTACTTGCTTCTGTTAGTGGTGGCCAGTCTGCCAGCGCTGCACTTGAAGAGAAGAACGTGAGGTGGGAAGCCAAGGCTTCGTGGTGCGTCAATTACCCCATCCCTCTGCACTGAGCTGGGCATTGAAGAATACATGGACACGAATAGGCCAATCCTGTCGAGTCGCCTATCACGCGTATATTTGGCGGGAAGTTCTGTTCGCATGTCCTTACGTCAAACAAGCCTGACGTTGTCACCTCAAAAGACTGGCGATCACTTCATATCGACATCCAAGTCCGTGTCTCCTCCTTTCTCCTCCATGCTATCCGCACGGATGTCCCGGCGGTGACTTACCTCAGGACTCTGCCCATAGCACGACTCGATACGCACCGTTCAAGACGCCCTCGCATACATCTCACAACCGCAGTCCGGCGAGCAAGTTAGCGCGTCTGGTTTGGGCAACGCAAGTCAGCAAGTTCTCATCGAGCGCTTCCTCCAGTACTCGTCCTCCATCTCAACCGCGTCCGATACGATGCGACTGCGGGCGGTATAACGAAGATCGGAAAGTCAATCCAGTTTGGACCAGAACTCGAAATCCCACTCGGTAACGATTTTATTCACTTTCTCGCGGCAGCCGAGGCTAAGAATACTTTCGTGATTTGATATTCATTTCAGACATTATACCCACTGCTCAACGGCCCTCAGAGCCACCTCATTACAAGCTCTATGGAGTGCTCTACCATCACGGCGAATCTGCAGACAGCGGGCATTATACCGTCGACGTTCTTCACTCGAACGGAGAAGGCGACACAGGGGAATGTTGGCTGCACATCGATGATGAAGTGGTGACCCGAATGCGACATGAAGACGTGTTCGGGAGCATGGAGCTGAGTGGGCGGCAGACGGGCAGTGTGCTTATCTCCTCTTTTTTTGTCGCACTCCCTGATAGGTATAGTTCGTTATAGTAGTTTACTGTATGTTTATTCTCTGTTGTGATATCCGCTCAGCCTGTAGATGCCTATGGTTTGACAAAGATCGTAGCCTTAGAGATTTACCCACTGGCAGAAAGTACTACTGTACGACAAACACCCAGTTCTGTGAATTGTACTTTGGAGGTTCGTACGGTTCGCTCACTGGCAGACCAGACTGGAACAACACCATGAAAGAAGGCCGTTTTGATTTTGATGTTGTCACACAACCATGTTCCGAATCGTGCCGTTCCAGTCATTACCAAGCGCAAGATATCTAATCCCATCCCTATCCCGTCTCTTCTCGTCTTCGCTGCCTACTTCCTTTCGGGAGCGTACTGTATTAGCATACTAGCTAATTTTACAATTTCTCTGTATGTCCGGCTACACGTTTGAGTCCATCCGCTCCCTCCAGACATTTTCATCATCGCCTCTGCACAACGGACCTTGTGGGTAGGAATTCGCCATGCTATTTAAATGCTCGTTGAAGAGAGTATCGTGTCGAATATTAAAAGTGACCGATGACGCCGTTCCACAACAAGTCACGTAGTAGATACCATTACATGGCCGCCCTTGCGTTTGACGAGATGGAGGTCGTGAATAGGAGAGCCTCTGATCCCACAGCAATCAATATCGCCCATCTTAGTGACCGGTGTAACCGCTGGCCGCAAGCATTTACCTTGACGGCATACTTGTCTCATCCTTCGGAGTGAAAGAGGCAGCAGAGAACTCCGGCGCAAACTGAAATGTTTGTTAATCACTTACTAAGGTCTCTAGGCGTATCACTTATCCGGATTACAGCGTGCACGCAGCCAGTATTAATGACCAAGTGGTCGGACTGGACGGACAGGATTTCCAAATTTGGGAAGGAAACTACCATTTCATACTTTCTCACGCCACTGATGATTTGACAAAACTGCTTACGCGCTCTCGGTGCCTCTGCTCCGTTGAACTTGACTTGGATTGTTTCTCGGGCGCTCTATGACGACACAAGGAATCAGCGTCGTTCCGGCCAACAGAATTTGTTTCGTATTAGAGAAGGGTCGGGACTACAGTAGTATATTAAGCCAGGAAGGCCGGCTCAGAGTTCCTCACAATCAACTCCTTGGCAATCCCGCACCACCTTCACCTCATACTTACCCATTCTCTCTTATCTTACCAAACCGACATGGCCATCATGATACCTTCAAGGCTAACACAACCAGTGTCGAGGTACCTTCTCGTCATACAGTACATCCTTCAGGAGTATCTAATAACTTCGTCTACAGTTCTCCTGGCCGCTGATCTGAGCGGTCTTGAACGCATCATGCTGTCAGCCCATGGCGATCTCCAACGCCTTCTCAGGTTGGGCCTTTCTCTCCCCTTATCTGTCTTCAAATCCTCAAACGATCTCTTTCTAGCGCCTTCTTTTCAAACAGCATTAACATCAAGACCATCTACGCTCACATCGCCCCGCACGCACACAGCATCGCCCGAGGAACCCATAACTCAGGGCCGCGAAGTCCACCTCATATGCAACGGCAAGACGCATGCATCGCGACGAGCACAGTCACGATCACGACGCCGGAGGTGGAACGACTGTTCCTGGACGAGAAGTTGCGATCGGACAGATGTTCCGCAAAATGCAGACGCCTCCGAAATTCGCGCTCCTCGAGTGTGGCAGTAAATTCGAAGCAGGAAAGCGCGTCTCTGGCGGCGGTACACGCTGTCGACGGATGGCTTCTTGTGTGATATCGTCGAGGTGTTCCCGGACCGGGATATGTTTGTGCAGGGTGAGCAGTGGCTCAGCGAAAGCCAGGAACCGGTCAGCTCTCAGGAGAGCAATCACGGTGCGGAAGAGAGCAAGCGGAGATATTCTACCAGCACCGTCCTCCTCACAGTTTAATGGTGAGTAACGCGAGCCATTACGGGATGCCGTGCGCTGAGCTTCACGAGACCTAACCACCTAAATCAAACCATTCTTTACACAAAACCCATACCTTTACTATAGTAACTTACATTTACATCCTGTAATTCCTTGCATTTGCGTTATTTATTAAATCTACATTCTTCCAGCTCCGATTTCGCATTCGCAAGCTTTGTTCATTGAATTAGCAAGGCGGTCTGTGTGCAGGCCAACTGCGGGTCTTCCTTGTGATCCATTAAATAAGCGTAGTTTCTCATGAACGAAGGTCTGTCGATGAGGGGCAACACCACGCTCGTTTAATGGATCTCACAAGGAAGACCAGCAGTTGTCCCGCATACAGACTGCTTTCATCCCCATGATCTTTGCGATGCGCAGCGCAGCTCGTTGAGGATCCTCGCCTGAAATGGGCATGCTACACTTCGAGTTACATAACGAGCTTCATTTGCTTGCGCCAGAAGGTCGTCTTGTCTTGATAAGCCCATAGTGCGTCAGTCGCACGCCGCGTTGGATCTCGGGGCGTGCAGGAAACACATGACATCGTCATCCGGGATGAGTGGGCTTGGTTCACCGCCGTCAAAAAAGCCTAGGAGGGAGTCAAAAGTCATAAACGAGGCATCAAATTTGAGCCCGGTATTATAGGGGGATCATCAAAGCTCACCCAGTGGATATCCTCCCGACGCATGGCGTTTAGAACGTGTGTGAAAGAGCCCATATCCGTCAACTTGCTAGACGTAGTTGGGTCGCTGCGTCTATGAGGATCGTCACTGTCGTGTT
This sequence comes from Russula aff. rugulosa BPL654, assembly GCA_022496225.1. Lineage (NCBI taxonomy): Eukaryota > Fungi > Basidiomycota > Agaricomycetes > Russulales > Russulaceae > Russula > Russula aff. rugulosa BPL654. The sequence continues at coordinate 5,140 of WTXE01000672.1, read as the reverse complement.
TGAAAGATCAGCAGCAAGTCAGCGGGTGGCGATGGATGGATGTATGTCGTGAGATGCGCCATCGAACGCGGCATCGTTAGGTTTATGGATATGAAGGTCGTCGAAACCAAAGGGTTTGTCGTAATCAACGTATGCCATGTGGTCACGAAGTGGCGAGTAGATGCTCGTGGATGTTATTCGGGTTGACTACGTTGCGCAGGAGCACTGACGACTCCTTCTGGCCTTGGATGCTGTCATCGTCTTAGTAAGACTTGTTTCAGATGACACATGGTGACTCGACGATCCGCAGGCCGCGCTCGAGTTGAACTGACTTGCAACTCCTTCCTGTGTCTCGGCTGCGCCCCAACAGCACACTAACACACCTTCACCACGACGATGCACCCATCATCAGAAATGGGGAGAAAAAATTTCAGCCAAGCGAAACACGACGAAGCACTTTGGCCCGTTTGAGCGTGTTGATCCGACTGCTCGGTGACGCTCTGCACCACGCTTGGTTTGTACGCCTTGAAGAGGCAGAGGACTGAGCAACGCTGGGGCCGTGCCAGATGCCAGGTTCGTACGGTCACTGTGATGCGGACCAGCAGAGCAGAATGGGAGCGTTGGCGTTGCCAGTGTGTGACGGAGGTTTTCGAAGCACGTCTGGGCGTTCTCAGGGGACATCGGCATCAAGGTCCAGATTACTGTACCAATAACACGGTCGACGATATCCAGATGAAAAGGAGAAAGAATATTAATGCGACTTACGCACCGATTTGTTGAGCACCAGAAATAAAACCGAGTTACTTGCCCTGCGTTACGCGCCTGCGCGCCCATCCTCAACCAGACCAGTCTGCTACGGCACCCAGGTGGGTCACGCGCATCGAGCACGATGAGGATGACGTCGGCCTCGTCGGCCTCGTCGATGACTTTGTGCAGCATGCGGATGTAGTATCTATGCTGCCGTAGATAAGATAGGTGCTGTGAGTGTGGAAGAGTCGTCCACATAAGGGAAGAGAGAACAGGGATGGGAAAACGAGAGGGGAAAGAAATCAATCAGAGAAAGACAGACGTGAGAGAGGGATCGGCCGAGATCGTGTGGACAGCAGTTCCACAAAAGGATCACCAATAATAGAGAGCACGAAGTAAGACGGAAAAGAGGGGAGAACTTGATTAGAACTGATTAGAGTCGATGCCCTCCTCGACGAGTAGAGATCTGTATCGTAGAGGCGATCTCTGAGGTACCGGTGATGGAGATTGAATAGAGTGTATAAGCGTATAAAGGGAAGGGTGAATGAGGGTGAATGAGAGAACATACGGATGCCGCGTGGTAGTGGCTAAGTGTCGGTAAGCGTTGTTCGAGAGTGCGAGAACAGAGAAGGCAGTGAGAGCGGAAATGAGTGTGATTGGGACGCGTAGTTCGTATTCGTCTTGTGTCGCGGAGGACGTGTTGTATCGAGCGCGAGGCGATAAGGACAACGACAAAAGAAGGAAAAAAGAAAGGAAATAGAAATCAACAATGTCACGTGATGGCGGGCGCTCCGGGCTCCGGTGCACGTCGTGGCCGGAAGGAGCGCGTCGAGTCCTTTCACTGCATCCCACTTCCGCCGCCCAGCAGCGGCTCTTCGTACATACTCAGATCTCCCTCTGTAATTACACCCTCCCACCATCCCTTCAGCTAATACACTGTCGCTAATTCTTTACAAACGAAGAATTACCACCATCTCGCAGCAGCATTTTCACAACCAGCGGGTCTGTTGTGACCACCAGTTCACGGATCGCTGCAACGAGCGCGAGAGCCCTACCCGCCCGCGCAGCTCACCTCTCCGGCTGGACCACAGGTTTCGCCCACGGCGCTCCGCGCCGGCCCCTGCACCCAGCACATCATGAGCACACCTCATTCGTAGCACAGCTCCCAGTCACATTATGGCCCTCTACTTGACTCGCCCCCAGGCGCCGCCAAGAGTCCGTTCCGTTCCATGCGTAGCCCCGACGCACTCCTCACACTGCTGCTCCTTTCGTCTTATTGGCAGTTAAGTTACTGCAGACGTCGGTCGGATGGGCAGACAAGATGCGTTAGCCGATGCGGACTGGGCTACTATAGTAAGAGGGTTTGGGTATTCTGAGCGAGGGTTTGGCTGATTCCAGAAACATGAAAATGTCGCTGGAATCGCCCAAACCCTTGCCCAGCACACCCAGACCCTCGCTCAGATAGACCACCCATTCCTGATTTCGACGATCTTCATATCCATAAACCTAACGATGGCGCTGTTGAAATCGGGCTCGCGCGGCTCGGTTCACGCGTTCCAGCGCCCTAATCCCCTTGCCTACATCTTTAATGTCACCCTTTAGTGCCCCCATAATATCTTCCATTCGTGCTGCCATAGACACATTTCCTATATAGTGCGTGTATTTACACCCGGGCACCCTCGCGCGTTTGCCCACACCCAACCCGCAATAAACCCCCCGCTCGTTTTCCCGCACGCGCGCACCGTTCTTCCAACAGGCGCGCCCCGAGATTTAGCGCGGCGTGCAGCAACTGAAGCGCTATGGACTTATCAAGAAGGCCTTCTGCTCAAGAAGTTGTAGAGAAATACCCTAAGAACTGGGGTCCGGTGGTCGACTGTTCAACTCCTCGCGCGCGGTGCGATCTCTCTTGAGCAATGTGCTGACTGCAAGGAACGACACAGGTCGGGTGGTTGGGCAAAGACCGAGGCGAGAGAGACTTTACCCCTGTGACAACTAACGTCGGCACGTCTGATATCCAAGCCCATGAGAAAATGTGCTAAGAAGCGGGAGGGGCCCGGAAGCTCTAGCTCTGACTGCCACGACACACAGCGGCAGCTCCCAGGCTAGTCCCGCAAGCCAGCCGCATGAGTTTGAGCACATCGTGTTGGAGGCGCGGCAACCACGCGGTAGTACAGACGGATTCTCCTTCCGCTCTTACTGTATTTTTTCATTGGGACGTGTAAACACCACAGAGCAAAGTACACAAAGACCTCAGCCTGGGAGCCGAGATCAGTATTACAGGACGTCAAACAATGACAAACATTCAACGGACAGCCAGTGGACAGCCGCCTCGCGTCATCCAGCCTTCCTCAGGTGCCCATTGATTGAAGTGTTTCCAGACTCTATATACCCTCCGTACACAACAGCTGCTCACTTTAAATGTCTCAATATATCCTCCGATCCCGAGAGGGGCGGCGGACAGGGCGGACCAGGTGCGTCACCTGGTCGATTCGACAGTCTCAACGAATTTCTCAAACTATGTTTAGTAGATGACCCCGCGACCATCCTGCGACGACGACGAACCAGCCATCGCAAGGAGAATCTATTTTGGGGACAGCTCAGGGCCGCTCTTCTCCATATACTCCAAGGCCGCAGACGAAGAGGACAACAAGATGGTCGAACGATGGCAAAAGGACGCCGATGGTATTCTCATTTTTGTAAGTCCTCGTGTTGGCATTCGTCTGCCCTTGCATATAAACTGGAATACTGTAGACCGGTCTATTCTCCGCTGCAGTCGCTGCCCTCCTTGCTGTTACCGTCCAGGACCTCAGGCCAAACAGTCAGGATATCTCCGCGTTCTATCTCGGCAACATCTATCAGGTTCTCGCCAACCCGAACGCAACATCTCATCTACTCCTTCCCCCGTCGCCAAACCACCCCCATTCTCTCCTCCGAGATATTCCGTCTGGGTGAATACTCTCTGGTTCTTGAGCTTGGTGATGAGTGTCAGCTGTGCCTTGTGGGCGACATCGTACATCAATGGGCACGTCGATATGTCCGTCTGGCTCAGCCTGCGCGGTGCAGTCCAGAAAGGCGAGCGCGAATGCGTGCATTCTTTGCCGGGGGCGTCGAGAAGATGCATATTCCGTGGGCAGTTGAAGGACTGCCGATGCTGCTGCATCTCTCGCTATTCCTTTTCTTTGGCGGACTGGCCATTTTCCTGTTCAATGTCGATCGTGAGGTTTTCGGCTATGTGATTTGTTGGATCGGGCTTTTCTTGGTGGTGTATGGAATGATTACACTGCTACCATTAATCCGACAGGATAGCCCGTACAACTCACCACTTTCTACACCAGTCCGGTCCCTATATGCCGGCGTACCTTATGTCACCGTCACAATTCTCTTTTTCGTTACACATGGTTGTTTTGGGAGCGATTGGGCCAGGACCTCCAGTATTACTTGAGCGACCGTTACCAAAGGTTGTCAGGAGGTGTGGAGAAGGCAGCGGAGGAAGCGGCGTCAAAACCGCATCGGAGATCGACTTTCAGATCTTGGACTGGACAATCAGTGCTCTAGGCGACGATGACTCACTGAAGACTTCTTCGAGGCCATCCCTGGCTTCTTCAACTCAAACCTCGTGAAGAATCAAAGACAATATCCCTGGGAACTTTTCGAAAAATTACGAGATGCAACGGTTGGATTCTTAGTCCGTACTTGGTCATCTAATTCGGTCGACGACTCGGAGAAAGTTCGTCGGTTTGACATCTCCCTTAATGCAATACACCAAACTGACCAATCTTATTACCGGGTTTACCTTTACGATATTTTTCACCGGCTTGAGAATGAAGTGCCACCAACGGTTGAGATCGGACACACTGTTGTTCGCTGGTTTACCAGCAATGATCAATATATTCCTTCGGATGCAAAAAGCTTTATTGCGAAGATTCTTGTCAATGTGCGGGAACGAAATGGCAGTTGGGTTACGCTCGCTGCCCGTACGTTTGACCTACCGGAGCAAGACCTCTGGGACAACATTCCTCATGGAGATGATAGTGTGTTACTTGCCGTCTTAATTCACGTTACTCGCAAATACGTTCGCTCCGGTTACCATAATACGTCGGTTATAAACGCACTCTCCAAATTCGACATACGGAATACCCTTCCAAGACTGCAGCATGACTTCTGCACGTTATGGAACGAGCTTGTTCAAGAAGAAGGCAAGGAGAGGATCATATCTACAACCGTCCTGTCTTATTCTCCGATGGACCCGCCATTATTACATCGCGTTACATCAAGGCACCGATGCTGCCCCGACTGCATTCTCTGCTTCCACCGACGAGTACGACGACATCCTGTACGAGCCATCGTCGTATCCTTGCTGCAACCTGCTAGCCATCGCCCGGACTCGACCGCTCTCGTTTCTGTTCCCCTCCCC
>WTXE01000671.1:0-11859 GCA_022496225.1 Russula aff. rugulosa BPL654 | reverse complement strand
TGTGAGTTGGTGCGCCTTGCAAAAGGAATGCGCGGAAGTAGGGAGGGGTACATTTACAGTTGAATGGGGAGACGCTTGAATTTTCACTTTCCCGTGAAGTGGCTCTGTGCATTGTGCCAGATCGAATTAGCACGAACGCTTGGCTGAGAAGCATCTCGATTTCGTGGTCCGTCCAATCTTGTGTTGGCAACGACTGTAAGAACATAATGATGCCCTATGGTTTCCGAAGAGGTGAGGTGAGAAATGGGACGATAGGACAAACTCCTACACACCTGGAAGTCCATCTCGCGGAGCTTTTCGCTCCACCGGGTGAGAAACGCCGAACAAACGTACAGATGAAATTGAGAAAAGGCATCCGGACCTTCCGCCTGTCACATAAATCCATCCATCATTACTTTTGTCAAGAGCACTGCAAGGACGCACCAGATAGGTATCCCACATCCTCACGGTATTCTTCACGCTGATCTCGCGCATCAGCAAGCAGTTCATCCATCTGAATGCAAATTGCATAAACTCGACGCCTTGTGCAGCGAGGTGTTCAGAAAGCGGTGCATCGATGCGCGCGACGAGTTCCGCCATGCGCTTAACGCTGCGCTGGATACCCGGCTGCGCAGTGATGTAGTTGTCTTGGATACCATCGAGCAAACGCGAAAGGCACCAGAACGAATCGGCCTCGACTGCGTTGAGGACAGCGGGAGGGAGGACCGAGGGATCGATTTCTTCGGGATCAGCATCTGCGATGTTTTAAAAGCGTCATCTTTATGTACTTGTTTCTGGTTTACTGGCAGAACCACATACCGACATATGCAGACAGGAACACTTCGAAGAACGGTGTGACGAGGTCGTTTATCCCTTGCACATATCCACTGGCGGGATGCCGTATTGCCCAAACGTACAAGATACGCTCCAGACACTGTAAAAAAGAGAGATGAGAAGAGAACATAGGTCAATTGATCTGATGAGGCCATACGCGTTGCGTCGAGCCCTGCATCCACAGCTGCACCCCAGGTCGTGTCCGTGGTACGTCTATCTCAATCTGGTGCCATATTTGTTGGTCTAGGCCATCCTTTCCCTTGGCGAAGGTGAGATCGACGAGCGACTGGTACTCTCCACGCTTTCTTTCAAGTGTGGATGACCGGAGGCGCGTAGGGAGCGGTAGATAGCCCTTGGAAAGATGAGGCTAGGGCGACACAAACAGGATGTGATCTGATCGTACCAGGAGAAGTGGCCAAGCCAGCGGACGAAGTTCTTCAGGGATCCCAGACCAGGCCAATTTTCGTAGTTCAGCTTATTAGGGAGAAAATAAAATGATCCAAGAGTTGGACGGGAATGGGAATAGTAAAAGAAGTGAAGAGGACGAACCCATGTCCACATCTTCGCGCGACAGACATTCGATGAACTTCTGATGACGATTGGCCTTGAAAGAGTGTTCTCGCTTCAGCTTTTCGGAGTGTTCCCCGTACTGCGGAGACGACGATCTCGAGCGCTGCGACGATGAGGGCTCTGCACGACCATGGCGCCCCGCAGGACGTATAAGAAGGCGTAAAGGATCTGTGTGACGGCATATGCGTGTGTAAATCCAACGCATATATTGGCAAGGAAACAGGCGACGCACCATTCGCTATTTCTAACGCATCCTGCCGGACGCACGCAGCGCCCAACCGGGCCTTGGGTACCACAGGCATGTCGACGAACAACTCATCACCGAGATCCTCAAACGTCATATCATTATCTGCTTCGTCGGTAACGCTGCTGATGTGCTGCTGAGATCCCGGCAGGAGGAGAGCTGCTCCAGCTCCAGCTCCATCCCTACCATCCTCACCCGCTTTCTGCACGATAGTCCAGCCGTTCTTCATGGTCGTGGGAGGTATCGAATCAGCATGAGACGGGTATGGCGATGAGCCAGTTGGGCTCGGTGCGCTGACGTGGGTGTAAGAGAAGGCGAGGGTAGAGCTGGAGCTGTTCTGCGATTTGCGGGGGACAGGTACGGGTTTCGGCGCAGAGATGGACGTAGACGTAGATGTAGACGTCACAGCCGATGGTCGAGGGTGTCCGGGTTGATTATGCGAACGACCCCAGACGGACTGGGTGTTTGGGGCCGACTCGGAGTCCGATGTGCTGTCCCAGGCATCGTCCTCACCCCACTCCGTGTTCGAATAAGAGAAATGTGAAGATGAATTGAGATTGATGTGGGGCCTCGTTGGAGGCGGACGAGCAGCCATTGGTAGAGGGACAGACACTGGTCTGAACGGTTAAAGAAAAAGAAGCGGCTGAGCTTAGCGGCGCGACGACCGTACGGAGCATTAACTACAGTAACACAACATATCATGATGCGCTCTACACCTCCATTAAAACAGTGTGATGAGCACCGCCGCTGCCACTGCCATCACGCTGATTTACGGGAGGACCACGACCCCACCGTTACATTCCTACACGTATAGCGTCACCTCATTCCAGTTACCCAATAAACACTAAATGCCCACGACTTTGACGTTTTTCATTGCGTCTCAAGAGCTGATGCGATTCGGCTAGTTGCTTGAGCATCTATATTTGTAGATTGGCATGCTCCAGAAGAATCTCTTCCGACCACCCGTAGTAATTCTTTAGCTTCTTGCCCCACTTTTGCAGAGTAATCGGGTCGATCGTATTCTCTGGGTGAGCTGTATCCAATGTGAAAGTTTTAGTTAGGGAAAACGGGACCAGGTGAAACTGGGGAATACGGCGAAGTACTTACGCTTATGAAAGGAAATTGATCGCAACGCTGGATCAGGCGGCTGGAAGCGTACACTCGACCCCGCGGTGCTCGCATCCACTTCGAAACCCATGTCGATCATCACCTATATGTCACGTAACCAAAAATGTACTTTCATTGTCCAGAACGCACAACAAGCAGAGACTCCATTTACCTTGACAAAATAATCCCATTTCATCGGTGGCCCGCCTTTCTTCGCGCTCTTGTCCGCACCCAGAATTTGTTCCAAGAAACCGGTGCTCTTCCGATTCATGTTCTTGAACCACGCGCCCAGATTCCGTTTCTCCTTCGTCTCTTCCTCAGGTGCGTGAGGCACGGCCTCCTTCTTACGGCTGAAGCGCGAGAAGAAACCCTTCTTGGTGTCTTGCTCCTGTACTGGCGGAAGGCTTGACGGCTCCGCCCGCGTCTTGACCTTCACTTTTTGCTCCGTCAGGTTCTCAGACTGCAAATACGAATGGGCAGACTGCGCGCGGGTCTGTTCCAGTGAAGCGGTGGACATGCTCGCAAAGGTCATCGTTGAGCTCGATGCTAAATTCGGCTGGCGCATGGTTGGTTGTTGTTTCTCTGGTTTCTTTTTCTTGACCTGTGACGCGGGCGGGGGAGACGGCGGGACCTCCACTACGAGCGGAGGCGAAGGTAGAATCGGCGAAGGTGGCTGGATGATCGGCGAGGATGGTGGTGGAGAGCTGGTCTCGGGTACATCAACTTTGTCCGCAGATGACACTGACTTCTTTTTCTTCTTCGGTTTCTTCTTCTTCTTCTTCTTCTTGCGTGGTGCATCTTCGTCTTCGACTTCCTCCATGGTTACCGTGCACCCTATACTTGCTGTTAATACAAGAAATGACTAGTCAGGATTATTTGAGATGGGATTGAACGTACCATCTCGGCCTTGACCATCTGTGGATAGATTGGGGAATGCAGGTGCCACCTGCGCCCCAGGTCGATTCGTTCGGAGTCGAGGGTTCGAGGAGAAAAGGCGACCTGGTCGTGATCCACATTTCAATATCCATCAGAAAGGTAAACGACGCCATTTACCTCGGAGGGCTCCCAGTGCTTTGAGAAAATGGTTGTCATTTGACAGTTCCTCAAACGCCTTCTCCTCGAAGATTTCTGGACTTGCACTTGCAATATCCATCGCTTTGCGTTCAAGTTTACTAAGATCTGCCTCTTCCTCTGAATCGTATTCGCTCGACTCCTCGTCATCAGAATCTAAATCTAATGACTCGGCTTCGCTCTCGTCGCCACGTCCCTCCATAGCTGCACCGGAATCGATGGAGTCGGCTGAGGATACCTCTAGCTCGGGCATTGATGATGGCCGATCCGAGTCATTTCCATCCGGAGTCTGCAAGGTTTCAAGGCCACCAGAGCTTCTCTTAGGCTCTGGGGAGACTCCGCCCGCCTTGGTGTTGCGCTTACCGGGTGACACCGTGGTACTCCATTGTGGGACGCGTAAAAACTCATCCTCTACACGCCACAGTGTGTCCAAGTCCATTTTGGTGACAGCTTTGTACGTCTGTGGTATGCATCAGTGTGGTCATTGATCGATTTTCGAACGTGCCCACGTCATTTATGCGAGTCCACATAGCATCTACGACACGACTCTCCTTCGTTCTCTCGAGCGGAAAGATGTTATCAAGGTTCCTGCCAAGCTTTCTCGAAGCGTCTTCAGAGAGGGACTGGGCCTCAATCCATAAACGTAACTCTTCGGGCACGGCCCGTGATTGATTTCGCCATTTCTCGCCTTGTGGACCAAAAAGTGGCGCGACTAGTGTCTCTTGCAGCTGCAACGCGACCTGATCATAAAGTCACTCTGTCAGTGAGTCCGGCGTGGAGTTGACAGGGATGTTTACAGAAAGGTCACCCAGTGCATCAAAAAGTGCTTGCGGAAAGCGCTTTGTTTCACGAGGAGCTTCCTCTGTAGCGTCCTCTAACATGCGAGCCAAAATATACTTGGGATATTTAGAGTTGGGAAGGCAGAGCTCAATGACAATCGAGCCGACGTAGGACTTATAGGCGTCACGAAGGGCAGTCCAGTCGAACATGTATTCGGGGTTGCTAGGATCGCTCTCCTCGTATTTCTTGAAATACATTTTGAAGGCGTCTGGGAGAGGAATGATGACTAGTTCGTTTCGTAGGAACTGGGAGGATGCACACCAGCCGTTGCAGCAAGCACTGAAAACCGCGCTTGGAGGGCATCTATAAGTCCATGGAGGACGTCCCACACGGCGAGATAGTCTTGTCTCAGATTCGATTTATTTGCAAGCTGCGACCGAACTTTGCTGTTGTCAATGCCTTTTTGTTCGAGAACTTCAAGGCCGTCTCGGACAATCTTCCAAGCAGAGGCAAGCATGTATGAATTATGTATGCTAATTAATTAGTGCGCTTAGTAGCGTTATACGCGGTCGGATGGAATCCCCTACCGGGTACTGAGTACATTTAACACAGTGTTTCTGTCCCTTAACGGGTCCTGGTGTGTATTTTCCGACGACTGGAAAAGGTTAGAACGGACTTCCTTTGACAGCTCATCATAAAAGAGTTCTGAATCTTTGAGCCATTTGATATTATCAATATTAGCTATTATAGGGGTATGTTCAATCTTCCGGACGAGGACAACAAAAAATATGAAGCCTACCGCTATACTGGGCATCTGCCGTGTTGAGGAGACGTTCGATATTGAACGGGGTAGCAAGAGCATTCTTGGTCGACTGTGCAAGAAGGTCGTCTTTTCAACGAGAGCGCTGGGTGTTCGATCAGTTTGCTGCATTACTGGATTGCTTACCTCCCAATAAATCGAGCTTCTCGCGACCAATTGGCCTCCTCAGCGACATGAGCTCCCCCGTTCCCATCGCACCCTGTTTGCCATTGCGCAACACGATCGCACGCGCGGTAGAAGGTAAGAGGCCATTCTCGTCAAGACGGGTGGGATGTTTGACTTGAACTTGGCGGCTCCCGAGTTTGATAAGATCTGTACGATTAGATGGCAGAGCTGAGCCAGGTGGCTTGGCCGCTGATTTCCTCGGAGGCATGCACTGGTTGATTCAGAGTTTGTCTGAGGTTCTTGATGCCAAGGCTGTGTTGCTCTGTCGGCCCGTCCCGTGACTAGATTTGATTATTGATTAGATGGGTCACGCCACGCACTCCGGCGGGCATGGCAAGTATCATATCATCTATTTCGACAGTGGCCAGCCAAGCTACACGGCTGTGTGTGATGATACTGTAATACCTCGTATATTCAGTAGCCCTGATCTTCACCATACTACATGGTCAATTGATGAGGTCGGTCGAGGATTGAGCTGTACACGCCGGCGTGGGATGATGGCGAGAACTTGAAGTGAGTGGTAAACGCGGTCTACATCATAAAATAAATGCCCTCCTCGCAATCCGACCCGCCTCAGCCACTGATTCCCTCTTCTCCTCTTCTCCCAGACCCTGCTGGTCGGGTTCTATAGTATTTTCACCTTTTCGTTCTTCGATTGACTTTAGTCGGCCTTGATGGTCGCTTTCAATATTTCTGGTTCGTGGATTCACCTCGTCACCGCTTGCAACATCGCTGACTTTCTTTTTCATCGAATCTAGCTGATGATGCCTCACCTTTAATTTTATACAGTCCTGTGGGTGCATGGACAGACTCACCTTGTGACGACTTAAGCGCTACGGTTCGTTCTGTACGGCAGACGTCTTCGCTCTCACACGCTGAGGTCGATATCAGTTGTACTCCAGCAGTCATGGCACACGTCCTCCTCTCATGGTGCATCGGCAACTTTTCGCTTTACCGGTAATTCTTCTTCCTCGTCTCTGCTTACATTTTCTGATTTTATTCTCCAGGGACTGGAATATGGTTTTTTGGCGCGAGAAGGCCGGACTACGGGGCTTACAGTATCTCCATCGATGGCCAGACTGTATCTGGAAATGCGCAATCTCAAGAACTGTCATTCCAGCAAATACTCGGTGGTCGATCTGGCCTTTCGAACGGCCCGCATACTGCTGTGTTCACCAACACGGGCTCTGGTTCTATTATTGATCTTGACTCGATTATGTTCGAGACAGAGACCGGTTCTGCTGAGTGCGTTTTTATATTCTTTGGTATGTGTAATCAATCAAACTCGGACCCTCGCCATTAGTGCAGCGATGACACAGACGACGATGGATGATACTAGCCCTGCAATTACTTATTTGCCCACGCAAAAGGACTGGGTTTTTGACAAGATGCAAGGATGGTATAACAACACACTTCAGTAAGTTCTGCATTATGAACCTTCGGTTCCTTGTGCCGATGTGTTCCTTTACCATCAGTTTCACCCAGACCAATGGAGCACAGGCGCAGTTCGTATTTAATGGTGATGCAGTTGCTATTTATGGAACGGTTTCGCCTTTCCTTGCGGACTATGCTGTGACGACGGACGGTGTGACGCAGCGCTTCCAGAGTAGCTCACAGGGTCTCGCCAGCAGTGTCCATTTGAACGTGAGTACGCTGGGCTGTCCTTGTACGATGCGCTGATATTCTCATCCCTTTCAGACTTTGTTGGTCAGTCAATTATCAATTAGACTAGATCCTATGATTGATTTTCCGGCAGTACTTTGCAAGCAGCTTGACATCTGACTCACATAATCTCACATTGACCGCGAATCCGCCGCAAGACGGCCAGTACGATACGAGCACGTTAATGGATATTGATAGGATAGTTGTATTCAACGCTTCGAATGACACGACTACCGAGGACGACCAGAGGAACATCACCCTGCCAACAGTAATAGGCATTCCTCAAAGACCGGTGCAACACTTGCCCTTGACGGGCCTGCAAAATGATACAAACTCTGTGTAAGTGTCAACTCGACCGTTGTACCGCTTGGGTGGTGCTCAGAACAAGATCTAGGGACGATGCAAGTCAAGGATACCTCCAGCAACATTCTTGGAAACGGCACAAGATAGCTGTCATCGGGGGAGGGATAACAGGAGTCGTCCTGTTACTCCTACTCGTCTTAATAGCTTTACTTCTTTTTCGCCGTCCCCGTACCCAAAAACACAGTCTGTATAGATTTTCCGTTCGGCCGCAGAGGACGCCGATACTGCCGATGCAGCCCCCTCCCGTGCGGAAGATTAGTTCACCGATTCGCATCGAGGAGGATTCCAGTGACCTTGAGTCGATAATCGCTCGTTACACAATACCGCTTGGACCTAATGAGGATCCCATCATGGATGATGCTCACCTGAAGTTGCCTTGGCTTCCGGAGACGTGCGTGATGCGGGATGCGTGCAACGGCCGCTCAGGTGAATTTCAGGTTGAACGCAAGGAAGTGCGTCGGTTTCTTTGCAAACTTGATTCGTGCGAAAAAGACCTGACAACTGACGACTGTTACTGATGATCAGTGGCCAAGGACGCCCATTCGCCGACTGCGTCCGCCTTCGTTGAACTTACCCTTGAGAGAGTGAAGGGTATGGCCTATTGGGGACCATTGTTGTGCCGCTGCATGGATAAGATTTATTATTCGACATGCAAAGAAAGAGAGGGCAGGCAAGGAATGGAGCGTTGGCCGATCGGAAGCAACCGGGATGGAGCCGATCATAACTTAGCCTTAACGATTGTCGTCAGGCAACTCGGGCTGTGCGGGGAAGGCGTGGGACATCGCCTCGTGTCGGGTGTTGTGGCAAGTGCCCTCAGGCGCTTCGACCTTTCTTCTCAGCTTCCCTTCGCTTTGTTCTATCCTCCCTGCTTTTTTTTGGTTGAGCAGTGCTCCCTTTCCTCACTCTTTTTCTTCTTCCTCTTCATCTCCCAGTGGCACAGTTCTATCCTGCGAGCAGGCAGAAATCGACTTCTCTTTGTGTCCCAGTGGCAACCTTCCCCCTACAGTTCTTTGCTCCCTCACCCCTCCCTATAACAAAGCCCCCTCTCACAAAACAAAACCGATACACCAACTAGCTGATCTTCGGAATGGGTAAATTCATCTGGCACGAACACGCTCGCTACGTCGCCATCACGGCGTCTGTCTGTATGTTGGCAGTCCGTCTCATCAGCTAATTGCGATAGACCTAACGAACACAGATACCGTTTGGGCGGGCTACTTCGGGCTTATCTACCGTAAATTCTTCTGGGACTTCGTCAGTGGTACCCTTCGTAACCCCGGAGGTTTACAGTGCGTGTTTCAAACTTGCTTGTCCCATACTCCCTGGATCTCCTTTCTTTCTAATTCGTGTTTCTAGACCGGCGAAACAGGATGCGTTTTTCATCGACATTATAGTCAAAGCTCCTGTCATTCCGATAATCTCAATCATTCTCGGTCTCGTCATTATTGCCCTCGAATATCCCGCGCCATTCATGAAGGGCCTCGCTGCACAACGAAGCATGATCTGTAAGGTCGTCTTGTTGTTTTTCCAGGCATTTTTTGCCATATTGTTCTACCAGGTGCGTTTCCTTCCTATCTCACATTGCCATCGAATGACCGTGGCTGTTTCTAAGGGGACGAACGGGGCTATATGGTCACTTACTGCCATCATCGGTTATTCCCGTGCCATAATGTTAGGGGAGGTGATGAAGGAAGCAGAGAACAACAAAGCCAGGAGGGAGAGTGCTTGAAACTGGTCATTGGGAGGTGCAAGTAAAGCCTTTTACCTAGCTGACTCGCATGGCAGGACTCCGCGACGCAGAAGTAATTGTCTTTTTGTTATCATTGTTTCTACTTTGTTCTTTTGACAACACACGCTCTGATATGGATTCTGTAATATTTCGGATTATCGGAGAGATGTTGTTCTTTCCATGCACTTTCTGTGACGTGAAGGGACAACAAGGTACACGTGAGAATCTATCGTTGATAATCGCTCATCACATCGTCCGCCATTTCACGTCGTCTGATCTCGAGTATCTCAACGCCGCGGAAAGTCATGTCCGCTTCGACGCTTTCGACGTCATCTGCAATCATCGCAGCCATCCGGCCTGCATTCGACAAGGGAAAAGCGTCAGGCGATCTACTCTTCTTCCCCTCCCAAATCCACACCCACAAGGACAAGGACCTAGCAATCGATGTGGGTCAAACGCAAGACTCCAGACTTACTTCTCCTCGCCAGTAACAAATGAACCCCCCCTCTTTTTTTTCCCCGTTAGTTCGAGATCAGGCTATGCCCAGCGCTGCTGCAGAAACCCGACATGCCGACCCCGCACTTTGAGCGGGACAGCTTGACCGAGCGCGAGAAGGAGAAGGAGAAGCGGGGGATGATGTGTTCAAGCCGCCGTATAATCCGAATCTTTACGTTGGTGAGCTGAAGGATGAGGACGAGGGCACCGAATACGTCGTCTTGGTCAGTGAGTTTTGGGTTTTTTGTCTATTTGGTGAGACTGTCCGTGAATGCGAAACCGACGCTTGTTGTTGTTGTTGTTGTTGCCTCTCTCCTGCACCCCGGTGCATGCTTTTTTTTCTGTAGCTCAACAAGTACTCTGTCGTTGAGGAGCATTTTCTCCTTGTCACCAAAGGTACGTTCTGGCTCACTGTATGCACGCCATGCAGATAGCTTTGATACGCGTTGTTTCTTGTAGAATTCCAAAGCCAGACGTCGCCATTGAGTCCTAGTGACCTCGTGCAGGCCTATCTGTTGCTGCGCGCGGCGCGCGCAGTGGGGAAGCATGTTTTCGCGTTCTACAATTGTGCGTAACTTGTGTCCTTCTTCTCTCCCCCGCCATTCTCCAAATATCCAAGCTTGATATCTCTTTCCTCTTTTCTCCTGAAGGTGGCGATCGCAGCGGGGCGAGTCAGCCACACAAGCATTTGCATTCTTCCCCACAGAGAATGAGGATGGTCCTCCCATTGAGCGGCTTGCCAGGGCCGCACGAATAGACAAAGACGGTCGGTGTCTTTCATCACCATTGTTTACTATCTTGTGAATTACAAAGAGATCTAAACCGCCCTTTCCCCTCACCGATAGACAAACCGTTTGCGCTCTCCACTCTCCCCTTTGCAAATCACGTCCGGAGATTAGCGCTCCCCGTCTCCGCGACGCACGGCGAGCTAGAACCCAGCGCTCATTGGGGCGTTCATCGAGCTTCTGGAGTTTATGTATCTCGACCGTGCGGCACACAGCGGATTACCCCGTAGGACCGCCATCATACAACGTCGTGCTCACGCTCGGACACATGTACGTATTCCCACGGCTACGCGAGGCGCACCTACTCGCCGTAACGCGCGAGCCGCTCGGCGTCAATGCGCTCGGGTTTGCGGGACTCTTACTCGTTAAGAGCCCGCTGAGCTTGAGGCCGTCAAGGCTGAGGGACCCGGTAATGTACTTAGGGGCGTCGCGTGCGAGAGTGTGCATGAGATGCAGGTCGCGGATGGGTTGGAGTTGGATGGCAACGCGGGGCCCGCGGCGTAGGCAGGCAGGCGCGGGCGTATGTGGCAGCATCAAGCTGTCAACGAAGCGATAGTGATATGTGATGTCCTCAGGGAGACGCTGATGGGCCTCGGAGGTCAAGGTGAATCAGCGGATAGAATAGAATACTCCTGTCACCCGTAGTTCCCAAGGAGAAGGAATTCCCGGTCGAGCAACTTCTTTATTCCTTCCTTATGACGCAAAGTACGTCGGAAGGTGGTTGGATCGTTATTGCTTTAAAACGGTTCGGCTGATCGTCGGACATTGCCCAACTTGAAGTGCCCAAGAAAGCGACAGGTACTGTAGATGATGCATGATGGCGTTCTGAGTTGGCTGTGCTATCAAATCATCACCGCAACACCTGTGGCAGAATATTCAACAGAGGTCTGGCCATCCCTGATGTTGTACAACTTTGCAATATGCCTACCTGCCTTCAAAAATGAGGATGTATGCAATCAAGTGATAATTCCAATCGACGACTTAGAGAGCATAGATCCATTTTTACCAACAGATGTTCTCATATCTACTACTAGTACAATATAAAGGACATCTATGCCCTCGCGGCAACAACAACTGCGCCCACGAGGAACACGCTTGAGCGCTTAGTCCTCCTAGGTCTAGGCTATTGTGCCAGACAATCTTCCAGCGCTCTCTCTAGAGGGCGACTACTGTAAACGCTCTTATCGATGGCGCTGAGCGCCTCCCCTCACTCGGCCAGCCTTTATCTACCATCCACCTGTCGTCTGCTTACCAC
>WTXE01000670.1:0-11864 GCA_022496225.1 Russula aff. rugulosa BPL654 | reverse complement strand
AATCTAAACTCCGATTGAGTCGGATTGACTGAATCTCCCGATTTTTTTTTTGTTTCGTCATCGTGTCGTTCTTTTCCTCGTCGTTCTCTTTCTTCTTGATCCTTCCCTCTTCGTCGCTCAAAACTTACCTCATTTATTTTAGGGAAAATGACGAAATCCAAAGCTGCAAAATCCCCTAAAAAGTCCCGCACAGAAGCTTCCTATACTGAGGGCAAACGAACTGGACGCACACGCCGAAAAACTGCCACTGCCATGGCCAGCGATGCCAAACAATCTGAAGCCAGCAACGACGAAGTTGAAGAGCCTGCCACCAACACTCGCGCTCTCAAAGTCCCAGCACGTATTGTCTGGGATAAATATCCAGAGCGTACAGAGCGCTTACTAGACTATTGGATGCACACCCAGACGTCGCCATCAAGCTATTTGGCGACTCTACCCAAACTGCAAAGTTGGAAGGCCGCTCCAAGTTAACTGCCAAGTCGAACAAGGGCGCTGCGTATCTGCAACTTGCAAATGGCATATTCTCCATCGACGATGACCCAGCCATCCGCACTGACTTGTAACAACCCAAACAAGTATGCAAAGGCTATTGACAACTACATCACCAACACTGAGTACGCGTGAGTGCCGACTATGCCGTCGTTCTCTGCTCACTTCTTTTTTAGGCTTAAGAAGCAGTATTGTGCTGCAAACGAGCATATTGGGAAAACTGGTGCTGGCTTGAAGCCAGAAGATGTCAGCCGGACAGTGAGATCGCCAACATCATCGGTATGTTGATTTATATATACTATTATGTTTTTTTGTCCGAACTGAACCGATTGTAGAGAAGGAAATGCAAACCTTCAAGTGGTGGCCAAGGCTACATGGCTTCTGGCGCACGTTGCCAAACTTCAACCCATACACCGTCACCTCCGATCCCGGGCAAGGTTTGGCGAATGAGGCGCACTTGGTGCTGATGGGAGGTCTTTGTGATTTGGACTTGGTACATGTATAGCTTCTTTTGTAGACATGGCTGATCTTGTTTGTCAGGATGAAAGTGGTTTTTATAGCCTGGCCACCACGCCTGATGTTGACGATGCAACCGGCTCCACCTCAGTCACGCCATTCACACTTACCCCTACCGATAGCAACAAGACCAAACATGAGCCTCTTTCCAAGACACCGTCCCGCAGCAACACTCCCAAAACAAAATCTTTAAAGCATACCCTTGAAGAAGCGTTCGCCGAAGGGTCAGCAAAGCAAAATGAAATTCTCAAGCAAGTAAAGACGCTGAAGTATGAGCATGCGATGGGCGAGCTTGATTTGAAGCGTCGCAAGCTGGATCATAAGGCGATGGAAAAGCAGCATCAGCCGAGCGCGAGCGCGAGCAGCATGAATTCCACATGCTGCAGATGCGGATGATGATGACCCAAAACCAGCAGAGTATGCTGCCAGCATGATGCAAACCCCGACCCCGACGAACGCGTCGTTGGAGGGTTTCGGGCTCATGGCCGAGTTGAATGATGCCACGCTGCCTGGGTCCTCGTCACACACTCCGTATTCCATCTGAACACACTGTGGTACTGTACTTGCGTTGCTATCTGAAGTCTGACACGTTAACGTTTGAAGTCATGCAGGCGTCGAAGAGGGCCAACTGGAAGTTGCTTGCATGTTAATCGAGCGTGGCGCGGGTGTGTCAGCCCAGGACAAGGACAGTCAAACTCCATTACATCAGGCGTCGAAAGAGGGCCAACTGGAAGTTGCATGTTAATCGAGCGTGGCCGGGTGTGTCAGCCCAGGACAAGGACGGTCAAACTCCACTACATCAGGCGTCGAAAGAGGGTGAACTGGAAGTCGCTTGCATGCTGGTCGAGCGTGGCGCAGATGTGTCAGACCACTGGCCTGCTCATTTAACTTGTATTCAGATTAGGTGGACATCATCGTTAAGTATTTCTAGAACTACGTGCGCGCTCTACTGTCCTAAGAGAGGGGCTGTTGAAGAGATCATCCATTACTTTGGTCCGGAAACGTTGTCCGGGTGTTTCGAGTCGTCGCTGTGCC
The DNA here is from genome assembly GCA_022496225.1 of Russula aff. rugulosa BPL654. Lineage (NCBI taxonomy): Eukaryota > Fungi > Basidiomycota > Agaricomycetes > Russulales > Russulaceae > Russula > Russula aff. rugulosa BPL654. The sequence continues at coordinate 9,824 of WTXE01000670.1, read as the reverse complement.
TGCTCCAATGCGCTTCCGGGCTCATCCTCTTCATCCGCATCACCATCGGCACTGAGCATATCATCCAAGCCTGTTCTCACAAGACACTCCCTCCATTGCTCGTCGAAGTTATCGCCTTCGATACGGATAATAAGATTGTGCAAGACGATGCAGGTGCGAGCCCACATGATGATATCATGTGCCGTTTGGTGTTGATGAGCTGGATTCAATCTCCTTTAACGACTGAAAAGTTCCCTTGAGTAAGCCTATTGTGTGTTCAACACGTATACGTATCTGTAAATAGTAAGATCCATTAAGATCCGTCAAGAAAGAGAGAGTTGAATGCGGCAGAAGCTTACCTTTGAAACCCAGTAGTTGTATGTTTTGGTCCGGAGTGAGTTGCCCGTTAATGGGTTTCTTGAATGGTGCAACACTCCATGTCTCAGGCGGATAGGCAGAATCTGCCCACATCCATTCTCCAGGCCCGAATATCCTGTCATGGTTCTTGAAAGTACGGGTACTTCGGAATGCCCACGCGTCGTGCACACTGCCGGTGTGACCCAACGAATAATCGACGATCAGTAGGCTTTGCGGCAAACTGATGATCTGGAGATCATAAGTTAGTACTTCAAGTTGATGCTTGAGAAGATCGTTCACGTACCTGACAGTGATGGAATAGTCCTTGTTCTTGTCAAACCACGCCTCCCCATGTAATCCAGGCTTCTGGAAAAGCACAAACTTCGTCCCATGGCCAGTAGGAATCCGTTCCGCCATTCAGGACACGTTGCCCTTTCCACGTACTCCTTCGCTCGCTCCTTTTCCTCCTCAGGTGGCATCATAACCACCTCGTCATGAAGGGCTAGGAACGCAACAAAGCAACGGTATGTCCCTTGATCACCATTCCACACAAACCCCAGCCCACTGAGCGACATATTCAGGCGACGATGCGTTACCATAGTGCCCAATGCGAACAAGGAAGATTGCGACTTGAATGGGAATCGGATGCTGTGGGATGTTGGAATTGTTGTGGAAGATGCTGTGGTTTTCGACGAGTTCCACGAGTCGGTCGAAGACGGATGGTGAGACGCGCAGCTTCTTTCAAACATGTCTGGATGGGTATATCAAAAGTCGTTAAGGAAAAGATCCAGCTGGCCCAATTTGTTCACCGGTGTGCGGATTTCCAGGACATGCGTTGTAACCAAATAAATCGCCAGAGTTTGTATTTGGGCATCCCACTGATCGAGAAATTGGTCTTCAAGGCCGTCAAAATCACCTTCAGAGCAGGTGGAGCTACCTTCCAATGGGTATCAAGCAAGGGGGAGCTGGAGCGATCTGATTCATAAGAAGATGGGGAGGAGACAGTGGAAATAGATGAAGACGATGACGACAGGCAAATGATATGGGAGAACTGGGCTGAGTGTCTGAGCTGGGGAAGTCGTCCAGGAGCTGAGACACCATGTGTAGGGTGCGAGCGCGCTTTCGTTGGACATAATGCGCTGCCACCTCCTCGAGCAAGCATGTCCGCTTCGATAGAGCAGGCATGGCGGCTTGCAGAGTTGTTGACTTCGCACTTTCGACTCAGTACAATTCAAACTCAGTAGCGTTGCCAAATGGCATTGCCGAACCTTAGCCGATGGACAGGATAATTCATTATTCGCTACTTATTGCAAAAATCCCCTTCGGGTGCGTTCACATCAGCAAAAGATCCATCTGCTTTTTTCCTCTTGATTTAGCTTGAAATGGTGAAATGCAGGAATAATGCAGGTTCTATGTATTCATGATGTAGCCCTTTTTAATGCGATTTGAATGAGCCCTCAAGCATGCAAATTGGACAAGAATTGACTGAGTTATGCTTAAAACAAAAAACAAAAAAATATGGGCTTAAATGGCTTGAGAGCTCTTGGAACGCTCAAAAGCCATTTTAAGGGCTTTTAAGCCATTTTCAAGCAGATGGATCTTTTCCTGATGCACAGTAGCACTTATTTGGCTACTTAATACATCTACTTATTCGTCAATTGACAGTAAAACACAAATAAGTAACTAATAAGTAGCAGGATAAGTAGCCAATAAGTGGCTACTGTGAACGACCCTAATACAGTGGCTCAAAGTACTGTCCCAATGTTTGGCTGTTTCGGAAAGATGAGCTCACAATAAATCAGGAAAATTACGTAAAATAATGAAAATAATATATATTATAGAATAGCATCTTAGCTTTCAAACAAGCCATATAGCACGTGATGCAGGCCAGAATTGACGGAGGTATAAGCAAAATAAGTCGACCTATCATTGGGACAGTACTTTGACCCTTTTATTTTGTATTAATGTTTCATCAATAGAGACACCAATTTATATCCCAGAGGGCTGAAATTGAGCATGAATATAGTGTGACCTATAGTAAACTCAAATCAGGTGCAAGTTACCCAAAACAGTTTGCTCCTTCTCTACTATTACTATTACAAACCCTTTTTTTCTCATTAATGTCAATATATCTTTCTTTTCTTTAGGCTGACCACCCACATTAAATGGCAGTCAGAATAGCATTCAAAAGCATTCTAATAAACTTTACCATTCATAAAAAATACTTTTCTTGCCTTTTAAAGCCCTCTAAAGGTCATTAAATAAAGCTTTCTACGCATAAAATATACATATTGGTCACTTTCTTATGTTTAAAGAAGCAAAAACAGCTCTATAGGTTTATCAAAATGCCTAACTCAATTAAGGACACCAGTATCTTCAATATTTTGAGCATAACTTCTAGCATATTAAGCCTTATGGCACATATACCCTTTTAAAATCACAGTAAATCATCTTAACCAGACTTAGCCAGTTCAATACCTTGGGAACAACTGATTGGATTGCTTAGAGTTGGCAGAGGACCCCTAGTGGTTTTATCTCATCTATCTTCATAAATATTTTCAGATTTTAACAGTTTTATTCCTTAAGCTATTCAATATCTCAGTTTGACTAGAATGATGTACAGCAACTTTAGAAGGGTATTTGTGCTGTAAAGCTTGATATGCTGGGAGTAATGCTCAAAATATTGAAGATACTGGTGTCTTTAATTGAGTTAAGCATTCTGGTAAACCTATAGAGCTGTTTTTGCTTCTTTAAACATAAGAAAATGACCAATATGGTATATTTTATGTGTAGAAAGCTTTATTTAATGACCTTTAGAGGGCTTTAAAAGGCAAGAAAAGTATTTTTATGAATGGTAAAGTTTATTAGAATGCTTTTGAATGCTATTCTGACTGCCATTTAATGTGGGTGGTCAGTCTAAAGAAAAGAAATGATATATTGACATTAATAAGAAGAAAAGGGTTTGTAATAGTAATAGTAGAGAAGGAGCAAACTGTTTTGGGTAACTTGCACCTGATTTGAGTTTACTATAGGTCACACTATATTCATGCTCAATTTCAGCCCTCTGGGATATAAATTGGTGTCTCTACTGATGAAACATTAATACAAAATAAAAGGGTCAAAGTACTGTCCCAATGATAGGTCGACTTATTTTGCTTATAACTCCGTCCATTCTGGCCTGTATCACGTGCTCTATGGCTTGTTTGAAAGCTAAGATGCTATTCTATAATATATATTATTTTCATTATTTTACGTAATTTCCTGATTTATTGTGAGCTCATCTTTCCGAAACAGCCAAACATTGGGACAGTACTTTGAGCCACTGTATATACCTACCACTGTCAAACCGAAGATGACCGTAAGTATAGATGACCTGGCCGTCGAGGAAGTTGTGGATCTCGGAGATGATGAGGGCACCCAAAAAACAAAGTTGGATGCGGGTGGGGAAGGATGAGAAGAGGTCCCGGATAGAGGCCCTAAAGGAGTAGTGAATGTAGCCAAGGGGAACGTCGTGGGTGGCGGGAGCGAGGCCGGCGCGGGCACAGAGTATGAGGGTGGGGACACAGAAGAGTCGGGCCTGGAACTGGTCGGTGGGGGCAACGAGGGAAGTATGGTAGGAGGGGCCCTTAAAAGCAATGACCGTCGGGAAGTTCGGAGGCGTACGAAGGAGTTCGTCTTGGGGAACAAAGTTTAGGAGGGTGGTGGAGTCTCTGGCGGTCACTGGTTGCCAAGAGTCGCAGTTCTCGTGTTGGATGATGTAATACTGATGTGGGTGGTGGCCAGATAGGTCCTGGGTGCATGCTGGAGGAGCGTATGGGTTAGGGAGGAGGATCAGACGGGGTGTGGGAGGGCGATTCTCCTGGTTATCAAGACTTGCCTCTTCCTGTGCAGCAGCAACAGTAGGAGAAGGCTGGGGAAGTGGGATGCTCGGGTGACGAGTAACCAGAGAGGTCTGAATGGGTGGTGGTGCAGGAGTGGGTGAAGGAGACTGAACGTGGTATGAGGGACATCAGCAAAAGATCCATTTGCTTTTTTTCTCTTAATTTAGCTTGAAATGGTGAAATGTGGGAATATTGCAAATTCTATGTATTCATGACGTAGCCCTTTTTAATGCGATTCAAATGAGCTCTTAAGCATGCAAATTGGACAAGAATTGACTGAGTTATGCTTAAAACAAAAAACAAAAAAATATGGGCTTATTTAGCTTGAGAGCTCTTGGAACACTAAAAAGCCATTTTAAGGACTTTTAAGCCATTTTCAAGCAGATGGATCTTTTCCTGATGGAGACGAGAGGGTCGAGGAAACAGTAAAGCCTTCTTCTTGAGGCTGAGGGACCGGGGTGTAAACCGAGTCAGATTGGGCATGAGAGGGGAGCACGAGGGGGGAGAGTGGGGTCTCCGAATCAAAAGTTAAGCCGAGGGTGTTCTCAGGGGAGACGGAAACAGGGTGAATGTAACTAGTAGCGCTGGAGAGGGTAAGGAGGCGCGACAAAGGGCTTCCTTGTTCAGCGGCGCGATGGATTTCGCCTTCGGTTTCAGGGGAGGTGGCTCTGGAAATAATATGAGTAAACTGTGGGGAACCTGGGGTGGTGAGGGTGTTGTTGGGGGTGAGGAGGCCGGGAATGGGGTTCTGGAGAGTGTTTAAGGAGGAGAGGGTGTGGGTTTCGGCGGGGAAGAAGTATTCAAGGATTGTAGACACTTGTCGCGGTGAGCACCTATTACAGACTGTCCAAGTGTGAGGAACCTACTGATGGTTCCTTCGGGGGCACTGGGAGAGGTCTCAAGGCGACGGAGTCGAGGTAAAGGTGTACAATGAAGGAGAGCGCGAGTGCAAGGACAAGGGAAAGCGTTGCGAGGGAAAAGCAAAGGGCGAGCAAATAGAGGAGCTCAATGATGAAGGCTGTACGAGGTATTTAGGTGGAAAGGGGAATCGACCAGCTCTGTATAGTTCACAGATGGACAGTCTGAGGACCGTCCTATTTATTCATGAGGGCTTATATACATCTCTACTGTTTGTACATATGTGGCTTCATTAACAAGTCAACAAATAGTAGGGCTGGACACCGTGACCGCACAGTTCTGTAAGACGGTGCCGTGGTACGGCACCGCATCCGTACCGCAAGGCCTCCAGGACTGCCATTCAGACGGACGACAGTCAGGAGCGCCCTCACCGTCCGTTCCATCTGATCTAGGGCCGTCACGGCACTGAACGGCATTGGGCGGGCGTGCCACACCTCACCGGCCTCACCTTCAGTTGAGCGTTCACAACCAGCCAACCACACCCTGGCACACCACAACCACAACACCACACCTCTGGACACAATGAAGTTCAACATCTGTGTCTGCAAGTCAATGCAATATCTCTTGCATTGACTTGCAAACACAAATGTTGACTCCTTCATGTCAATTATGTGTCTCACGAAGGTGACACAACTATGCTTGAACATTACGATAAAAGGCCGCGCCCCACTGCTCAGTGCACCAGCAACACGCAGCACCACATCTTTCTGTTTCACATCGACATGACTGATCAGCCCGCCTTAGGACCAGATGGCCGATTGCGTGACGCGTCTGAAATTGATTGGTACAATGATCCAGACGACAATGATCCGATTCAACCAACTTCGGTTAAACAATGTATGTCATTTTTGCATACTAGTACATCTGGGGGCTACTAACGATGCAATTTGTTACAGTAGGTCAACGCTCAACGCTCACGCGCTCACGTCCAGTCCGGGCAATGACAGGTACATGACTTGCTGAAGCCATCGCGGCAGAGAAACTCGATGAATTCGGGAAGCCTCTCCAGTCATATCACCGGCGCCTCATACAGCCCATCAAGCACAATAGCAAGCCCTCTGTTAAACGCAAGCAAACCACTGGGGGCGGTGATGAGACTGATGCGGAGGATCAAACCTACACATCCACTGTCGAGGATGGATTGGATGATGACGAAGATGACGATGACGTTAGTGAAGTCATTGAAATAAGTAACGAAGAAGTGAGTGCGCATTTATGTCATTTCAGTACCAATGAACTAATACTGTACAGATCACCGACATGCTGCCTTCTAAAACTATACCAGAACTCAGCAGAAAAGGGCACACGCGGACACAGAAGGCAAAGGGAAAAATGCCAGCAGCCGCTCCGAAGAAAAAAGCAAGGACGCACTCTACTGATGGAAGCAAAGTCGACGATGGGGATGGCCCATTCCCTAATATCATGAGGGATGCGAGCATCTTCTCGACTGACTCATCGACAACTCATGCCAAAACAGTATGTTCCCATTATGCCGCACACACTTTCATTTCAATTATAGCCTTTATAGGTTCAGTCTGTTCAGAAGGTCAAGGGCATTAAACGGAACCCATATACTTATTCTACGAGATTGTTGAAAATGGTTCGGATGGCAAACCGGGAGATGATGGGATGTGCACTACCGTTGTCTCCACGGTGCCCACAAGGTTTGCACGATTAAAAGATCGATGAAGAGCAACTTAAGTGGTGCGTTCTATACTACTTATTATTCTCTACAGGCTAACAATCGAGTTAGTCCTTGTCAATAACCTTCGCGTCAACGTCAAGCCAATGTATCGCCTTTATTGCTTACTCAAGGAACAGGAGGAGCCCCCAACCCTCGACGACATTGCTATCGCATCTGGCAGGAAAAAGCTTGATGCAGACACGAAGGCCAAATACCTTAAAAAGTTTGAGAACGTTTCCGGAAACATCAGGAAGGCTTTTGAAGATCAACGAGCACGAGCTCATGTGTGTATATTTTACTCTTCAATCACTTGTGTCTGACGAAGTGTTTGACAGGGACCATGGGACCAGGAAGAATTTGAACGACTTCTTATAGAGTGGATCATTGCATGTGATCAGCCATTCAAGGAAGTCGATAAGCCAGAATTCATCAAGATGATGAATTTCACACATCATGCGGGGGAACGCTGAAGATACCAAATCGTAAGGGCATCAAGAGACGCGTGATGAAGATGGGCGAAGAAACAATCGAAGGAATTCGTGAAATGTTCATGGTATGATCTTCGCCTTGCCCACCGGCATTTACTAATTAATATTATAGAAACTCAAGGGAAAGGTCTGTCTTTCCCTCGACGCATGGACATCAAGCAATCAACATGCGTTTATGGCCATTATCGCACACTATGTGACTAATAATGGCGTACTTGGTATGTCTTTCATTCGTTTCATTTACAGTATCAGTCACTTATGCCCCTCACAGAGGAGCTTCTTATCGACTTTCGAGAACTTCTCGGTGAACATTCTGGGGAGAATATGGCGGAGTCGGTTTGGGCAACAATGGAATTATATGGGCTTGTCGGAAAGGTGAGTTTCTTGTGCCAGATCACCGATGCGGCTTAGGAATTCTTATGTGTTTACAGATTATTGCCATCGTGATGGACAATGCCAGCAATAACAACACAATGATAGAGTCGCTTGAGCGGCGATGCTGGCAACGTGGCATTCGATTTTCAGCAAAAGACGCTCGCATGCGATGCATGCCTCACACTATTCATTTGGCGGCGATTAAGGTATTGATACTTCTGCTTACTATCGTGCATCGTATCTAATATTTCGTTGCTTAGCTCCTGGAAGGAATCGAAGCTATTCCAAAGGCTGAGGGCAAGAAGGCAGCCGCGCGCAGTGGCAATTATCAAGAGAACATCACAACGTCTCTCTCGCGTGAACACAACTGTGATGCGACAGCCGACGACGAGATTGATGTTGATGTAGATCTGGATGATGATGCTGACATCACTGATGGTGTGCTATCCGCGATTGAAAAGGTATGTTCAATACAGTCTTTACATGAATGTAACTGAAAAATGATTTGCCCAAGCTTCGGAAGATCGTTAAGGCTGTCCGGTCAAGTCCTCAACGTCGTCAGTCATGGATGCGTGAAATCCAGTTCATGCAGGTGGAAGGAAAAGTGATTTCAGGTGGTTCCACCGCCCCCCTCATGCTGATTCTCGATGTGAAAACCCGATGGTCGTCAACCCACCAGATGCTTCGTATGTTGCTCCAATTGTATATTCTCTGGCACGCAGCTCATACATGCCATCATGCCAGGGCGAGCTCTTGACTATCGTGAAGTTATTGATTCATTCATATCAAGAAACAAGAATCTCCATTCCCTCGAACTCACTGTAACTGACTGGGAGTCAGTTACGCTGGTAACATCATGGCTAAAATCTTTCCAATCTGCAACTACAGAGATGTCCGCAACAAAGGAACCGATGCTTTCAACAACACATGCGATCTTTCGAGGGTTACAAGATGACATTAAGGATATACTCCGCAATCTTTCCAACTCGGTGTCACCAAAAATCAAGCTTGGTCTGACAGATGCACATCAGGAAAAGATCCATCTGCTTGAAAATGGCTTAAAAGCCCTTAAAATGGCTTTTGAGCGTTCCAAGAGCTCTCAAGCCATTTAAGCCCATATTTTTTTGTTTTTTGTTTTAAGCATAACTCAGTCAATTCTTGTCCAATTTGCATGCTTGAGGGCTCATTCAAATCGCATTAAAAAGGGCTACATCATGAATACATAGAACCTGCATTATTCCTGCATTTCACCATTTCAAGCTAAATCAAGAGGAAAAAGCAGATGGATCTTTTGCTGATGCACACCGCAAACTCAGCGACTATTACTATCAATACGATGCGTCCCTTTTCTACACATGGGCTGCATGTGAGTGGATTCACATCAAATCAAATCTTCTTTCACACAACTTTACCGCCAGTGCTTGATCCATGGATCTCATATGAGAGGATGAGATCTGATTACGTTGATGATCCAGCACTTTCAGATCATCTTGAAGAATCAAGATCAAATCTATTTGATTATTTCAACGAGAACTACATCAGGAAAAGATCCATCTGCTTGAAAATGGCTTAAAAGCCCTTAAAATGGCTTTTGAGCGTTCCAAGAGCTCTCAAGCCATTAAGCCCATATTTTTTTGTTTTTTTGTTTTAAGCATAACTCAGTCATTCTTGTCCATTTGCATGCTTGAGGGCTCATTCAAATCGCATTAAAAAGGGCTACATCATGAATACATAGAACCTGCATTATTCCTGCATTTCACCATTTCAAGCTAAATCAAGAGGAAAAAAGCAGATGGATCTTTTGCTGATGCTACGCAAACGCTGACAGCACTGACACCTCAGCACCACTATCAATACCTTCCACACCTGTCCAACCTGCACCCACTGCACCAGGATCACCTCAGAAATCCTTTATGGCTCGATATCGCAGGAAAGACAGAACATCGATCAATGAACTGGAAGAATATTTCAAGCTACCTCCTGAAAATTTCGATGCATGCGAGCCGATTCGCTGGTGGTTTGGCCGACGAGGTCAATTTCCAAATCTTTTTTGCATGGCACGCGACATCTTGTGTATTCCTGGTAAGTATTCAGTCTCATATTGGTGGCAGTGCTTTCTAATGTATGTCCAGGTCTGCTGTT